>UXGC01000617.1:0-75788 GCA_900480045.1 Eurytoma adleriae | reverse complement strand
TTAAGGAAATGAGGTCAATCACTATCAGGATGGTCAATGACTGTAGGGGGGTCAACAACTGTACCCTTTACCCCTACAAAGTTAACAAAACATACTCTCTGTTACTGCTAAGTATCAATGGATCAAAAGTAAAGATGCATACTAGAAACTAATTTCCAAAGCTTCATTCAAATCGATTTCCCGGAGGTTTGACACTGTACCTGGTAAGTAATTTTTACAACGTATGGTAATTTTTACTAATTATAACGCTGGAACTAAACTTTACCTATTCTAGCTTTGTAGAAAATTTTATAATTTATATAAAAAAACTATTCGATGTTCAGCAGGGATCTTAATTTCATACTCATTGATAACTATAATTACATCAAATTATTTTCAAATCTTGTTAAAGTTAAATATTTTTTCAAAATCATTAAATAAACAAATAGAATAGTTTGTTTATTTAATTTTTGCATTATCATTTTGATGTAAGTTAAAATTTGTAAAATATTTTAACCATTTTATAGAAATCAAAGACATTATATTCTTACAACTACATGTAAATATTGAAAGTATTATTAATGTTATTATCGTTATTGTTATTATTATTATTATTAGCACCATATCATAATCATCAAACTCATAACAAAAATCATTTGATAAAACTTCAATATAATAGTAATGTAGAGTCTAGTCTAATAATATACATGTAAAATGTTTAACATATAAATGTAAATAAAAAATCTAATTTCATTAAATGTAGATGTTATTTTTATGGAATATGTGAATATATCAATCTAAAATGTGAATAAGTTAAAACGCTTCTGAAAAAGAAAAATTATAATTATTGCATTTGTGTATAAAGCATGTGTATCCGTATTACCCTGACTTAATTTCCTTAATTGTTTAAGCAATGGCGCATTTACAACTTTAAATTAACTTTGCTTTTAGGATATTACGAGACGCTCGAAACAACTTACGACGAGAAAAAGTACGTTTGCGACTGTGGCAAGAGATACAAGTGGCGCACTTCGTTAAATCAACACAAGAGAAACGAATGCAACAAAAAACCGAAATTTTTGTGTCAGCTTTGCGGCAAGAGATTCAGACACAAGTGCACCCTCAAAAAGCACATGAATTCATCCCGCTTGTCCGCGTGCAGGCCAATCAGGACGTGAAATAGCAGGTCCATCATTGAAGCACGATACGAGTAACTCGACCTCATGAGAACAACAAAGAAGGATTGTGTGCAACAAAAATAAACCGAAGAACCTTTTCTTTTAATCGAAGTCGTTATAACCTTAGGTTCCAATGTTATTGCATGGCTTCTTAAGCTAAATTATCTCAACGGCGTTCTTTTCCCTAGTTTCAAAGAACCGCAGTGACCGTTCAAAGCACATTGTCGGTACGCGAATTATCTTTTGCTTTTTGTACATACAAGCAGAATGAAAAATAATAAAGATGGCAATTGTTTCAATAGGTTGTACATACTGTTTCCTTTTTTCGGCGACGCCGCATTAACCGTTTTTAAGGGGAGTCCGAGAACGATCTTTAAAGCGAGGAAAATTGTTTTCTTTTACAGCGCAGAACATGTTCGCGTGCAAGAACTGCGGCAAGTCGTACTCCCGGAAGTCGTCGGCCTACACGCACGAACGAATCTGCGGCAAGGAGCCGCAGTTCGGTTGCTACCTCTGCGGCAAACGCTTCAAGCACAAACACCGACTGCAGTCCCACTTGTCCTCGTACATTCACGCGCCCAAATTCAACTGAGCTGCGCCTTCAGTATGCCAAATGAGATTTCACCTGACAGTTATAACAAGAGTTTGACTAATAATGGAAGACTATACGAACCATTAGTTTTTTTATTTTAGCAAGATATATTCTTTTACTGTATGTTTTGTAATAGATTCTGTTTTTTGTAGATGATATTAGTTAGCAACACAAAAACGTGCGTATATGTGTTTACACAAAAACCGTCTGATGGTTTATTCATGCAAGTACTTTGCTAAAGTGTGCTTCCTTTGTTGTCCTTTTATCACCAGTATTTTTTATATTGCAAAAAGTATCAATAAATATTGAATAAAATCAGTTTCTCGAATACTCCTAGAACCGAAATTGCTCTCTCGCACCAAAATCGCCAATGCACAGAGGTTTGGGATACGCTTCTGGGTTCTTTCACTAACTTGCCGACTTGGGATTCTGTTTCAGAGAAGCCGTGGCGCTGCCGTAATTGCGGCCGCACGTATCAGGTAAAAAAGTCGCTGCAACGGCACTTACGCAACGAGTGCGGCCAGGAGCCCAAATTCAGGTGTCCCATCTGCGACAAAGCCTTTCGTCACAACTTCATTATGCAGTCGCACACCCAGCAGGTTCACCAAGTGATTTTCATCTCCTAAGCGTCAGTTTTCCCCGTCGCCAAAATAATGCTGTTTGATTGTTATTTGTCTCAAAATTTAATCAACCATATGATTTGTATCGATCTTTCAAATATTGATATAAATTTAATAAAGACAAATGTTGTACAGAGTTGAGTCGCAGTGGATTATTTCGTTAGAGCGCGGTGGCCGGTTTGATTTGAATTTGCAAGTGTGAAGTAAAAATGCACAATTAAATTTTCCACCTGCGGCTGTTCAGAATTATTCCACTAATCACCGATTTCCCATTTCGTTTTTCAGATCCAGTTTTTCGATTTCCGCGTTATCAGAGTAGAGGGATGCTAGGTCCCAGGAAGAAAAGCATGCCCCAACAGCCATCTCGATCCGAGAATAGGCCACACGTATGTCCCTTGTGCAACAGCAGCTTCAAGAGGAAATACCATTTGAACCGTCACATGATCTCTTCCTGCAGGGTAGATGCGCATCCAATGTGATGCCCTCGGTAACTTCAATCTCTTATTAATTACGCACACATGATTAAAGCTCGATCACACATTGTACAACTTGTTCCATCACGAACTTATCAGAGTTTGAATAAAAATGTTTTCTACAACTAAATAAAAGCGCCGTGTTCTTCCATCCTCATCTGGTAATAGGTATCATTTGATCATATGAGATACTAATTCCTCAACGTCATACAATAACTTTAATGTGCTACTCCTTACGATGTTCATATGTTCGAGCGTGTGTCCGTTGAAAGTGATCGTTGAATGTTCCCCTAAAATGAGAACCGACAAAGTGGGTATGTCTTCTTATTCTTACAGGTATGCAACGACTACGTTCTCAACAGCAAGAGCTTGCTGGTGATCACATCCAGAACCAGATGGTTGATGAGTCGTTAAACAGTCAACATCATGAAAGAAAGCATCAATGTCAGCGTTGCGGTAAATGCTACTCGAATATCTGCAGTCTAACACGACACTGTACATTCGAGTGCGGCAAGGATCCCAGTTTCTTCTGCCACTTCTGCAACAAGTCCTTCCATCAGAAGAGCAACCTGTACCGGCACTATTACGCGGTGCACAGGTACAGATGCGCGAGGGAAAGAGTTCGAGGTCGCACACACGGCCCGTTGCTCTGAGTCAACTCATTTTTATGCGCAACAGCCATCTAGAATGTTGTTGTAATAACCACAAAAGATTACAGTTAATTATACTGAATTTAGGATAATTTTTTAACAGACTGAGTAATCGACTTGAATACTGACTAATTAACTAATAACTAATTAAATTTCTTTTAGACAAATTTTTCATGGCGGAGTTTACTGGAAAATACCTACATTTAAATACCACTATTATTTAACGTGTACGAACACACTGCCCTTCCCGGAGTGGGATTTTCTCTAATTTAATAACGTTTCATTGCAATGCTATTGTATTGTTAGATATACTCTAAACGAATGCGTGGGTGTTACCAAATTTTATGAATTTTTCAAATTATGTTCTAGCTGTAACGTTAATGAAAAAATACAATAATTATCTAATTAGGTGCATAATGTTTAAAGTAGAATTTTTCCTAGTTTATTTATTTATTCATTGTTCAGTTCAAAAGTTCGAACTGAAAATGTCACGTATCGATTTCAATTTTTTCAATCAAAATGATAATTGACACATCCTATTGTACATATTTTATGTAGGAGAAATATAAAAATACAAGATAATACAGGTTCTTCGTACAAAAAGAGCTTAAAAATATTGTAAATAGCAAGAGTGAACATATGGTTACATATTTATTCCTAATCATCTGTTTACTCTTTACTTAATTGAATATAGAAACTATTTTTTATAGCGTATCTTTTACATATGTATAAAATAAAATAATTAAAATGATTAAAAATGATTAAAAATTAATAAATAAAATAATCAAAAATGACCAAGAAAAGGGCTATATCATGCGTTACAAATTATATAAAAGCCGAACACCTACAGAGGCCTACATACCTCGTACCTCGGCAAATGTCGCCCTTGCAACGAACGAGTTCAAATGTAAAAAAACCATTGTAAATGTACACGAGCCAATAAACTAGAATGCCAAGCAAGCAACGCGTGAATTTAGTGTTCATCCCTCGTCACCAAAAATATCACACTCTACAGCCTTTTAATTGGGATCAGGTAAAAGATCGATGTGCGCGCGAAAACACGCCTCGGTGTCCGAGGATCCTCTAACGCCTCCCTTTCTCGCCTCCTGTTGCAGGTGGCCTGTCGGCGCTGCTGCTGGGCTACCAGGCTTACGACGGGGCGTACGGCAAGGGCATGGAGCGGGAGCCGCGGCTGCACCGGTGCGAGCGCTGCGGCAAGGCCTACCGGGCGATGACCTCGCTGAGCAGGCACCGGCGACTCGAGTGCGGCGTTCAGCCCGCCGAGGTCTGCCCCATATGCAGCCGGCGCTTCAGGCACAAGTTCGTCCTCAACTCGCACCTGCGCGGATGCCGCAAGCGGCACGAGGCTACCGCCGCGCCCAACTGAGTCGCCCTCGCCGGCAAATCTTGCGGATTTTTCTTTTTTTTTTTTTTAAAGTTTGACCTCCTACTCTGAATGTTTGCGCATGTTGTGCTAATGTTACTGTAGAAATAGTTTTTTTTTAGGTTGTGTGAAAGCAGTTTTTAGATAATAACTGGTCAACAATTGGCCACATTCTATTTTTGAACAGTAACTGGTCAGTTTATGATATATATGTATATATCAATCATTTCCGGTTAATTTCTACTGGCTTTTGAATAAGAATAATTGTCAAGCTTCAAAGAGTATAATTTATCTTAAAATTGCGATATAATTTAAATTTTTAAACTGATCTGACTAAATTTATGTAAGATATTTCTAAAAATTTTTAAAAACTTTCATTAGTAAACGTTTGTCTTCAAAAGACTGAATGTTAGAAAAAATACATGTATACTACAAGTTATGTGCTTAAAATTTATAATTGTAAATTTTATTATTCCATTTTTATAAACAAATGATTTATCAGGTAGTTAATTCCTAAAAAATCGTCGTTTCTTGCGATAAAGATGGAAGAACATCAAAAGTTTGAAAAATTATTTTTGGCCATACATTGAATTAAATTCAACATTAAAATGTTTGAGTTGCACTTTA
Organism: Eurytoma adleriae; assembly: GCA_900480045.1. NCBI lineage: Eukaryota > Metazoa > Arthropoda > Insecta > Hymenoptera > Eurytomidae > Eurytoma > Eurytoma adleriae. The sequence continues at coordinate 70,285 of UXGC01000617.1, read as the reverse complement.
GTTCCAATGTAAAAACTAGTTACCTTAAACTGCATTAAATGAGTTGAAAAATATTTTATACTTCATCGCACAATGGCAACAATCAATGTACATACATTAAACTACGTATTAAAACTGTAAGCGTTTTTATAAAAAATAAATACCAATATCAACTGCATAATTCAATGATGTTAAAACGATCGACCGATTAATAAAATGTCCTTACATCACACGCAGTTTATTACCAAATCATTTACCTTGCGGAGTGTTATTAATTCGAAACATTACAATTTTTCGTTCAACTTCACCTAATATCATTTTAATATCACCAGGTAACTCCAAAAAAGCAACCTTTCCATCCTGCGATAAAAAAAAAACCTCTCGATAAATTCGCTGTAGCGGCGCTTTTAGGGGCCTTGAAAAGTCTGCGAGAGCCCGCACTGACACGTTCAAATGTTCGTTTCAGGTAACCTCGTCGCGATGGAGCGAGCGCCTTACCACCGACAACGTGGCCCGGGAAACTCGACGCCGCTGCAGGACCAGAACTTCCTGTGTGGCCAGTGCGGCAAGGGCTACAAGTGGATGGAGAACCTTAAGCGTCACCAGAGGCTCGAGTGCGGCAAGCCGCCACGTCACCAATGCCACATCTGCTACAAGACCTTCTATCGGCGCTACGAGCTCACGAATCACTGCTCGCTCAAGCACGCACCCCTGTCGTGATAAGGAGGCTCTTGGAAGGTCGAAAAGAGTGGACTTTTGAACATTATTTCGCTCGGTCGAAAAACGTCTCAATAATCCACTTCCGCGCCCGTATTGAAATGTACTATTTTGCCTAGCGAGGCCGAAAGGACAACTTTCGCGATTGGGAGCCGGGATCGAAAGTGGTACTTTCGGCCCGCTAGGTCAAAAAACTACTTTTTTTACATTCTGCTTTGTGAAATGTTTTTTTAAGTGCGCACTCGAGCTCGAAATCGGTATTTCGCACACAGGATGTTACAAAATTAGTTTTGCTAATGCCTGAATGAAACAAGTCTTTTATGAAAAACAAATTACAGGGAGCATGTAAAGCAACTGGAAGGTTGTTAATTTCTTGCGTGATTATTGAAACAGAAGGAAATGTACATTCCCTCCATCGAAAGGGAATGGAAATTCATACGAAAGTGGATCTTTCTTACTTGCTCTATGTACAATATAAAAGATTATATTAATTCGCTTATTATAAAAATAAAATGGGCAACTAGTAATCCCTCTAAAATTGAATAAATGAAATTTCAAAATAAGTGAATATTCACTTATTTAATTGAAATACCAATTATTTAACTTTACATGAAGGGGTATAGGTCATTGCTTGCTTAGATGATGACCTGAAAATAATCTTAAATCGCTCATTTCTCTCATTGTACAATATATTAACATGTTGGAAGTTTAGATGTAAATAAAATCGACTATCCTTTAATTTAATGATATCGTATAAGTCATTGTGTATGTTAATCAAAAGTTATATAAATAAACATTCTCCAAATAAAAAAGTAATATTCGTACAGTTAAGCTCTGAAGTTATAATCGATTTAAAAAAATAAATTAATGATACAATGAAAAAATAATCTTTGATTACAAATTAGACTGATATAATTTATTTTGTTTTAGCAACTGTACGAGTCATGAGCCATTAATGAGGAAAGAATCCGAAATAATTGATTTAAAATTTCATATTGTAAGTTCAAAATGAATTATCTGATACAGAAAATAACGACTCCTCTGTAAGTAGTTACGAAGATGTTTAAATGTGTATAACCAATAACAGGTAAAAGCAACCACTACCAAGACTAATGGAAAATTTATCAAGCCTATTACCAATAAATTATTACCACCTGTAAAGATAGAAAATCATTTCATTCTTCTGGACCCTCAATCGATCAAATCAATATATTCATGCTTGCACCTAAAACAGCACGTTGTTTAGAAACAAGAAAGCAATAAAAACCAACCAATAACAAAAATAACCGACCTAAAAGACAACCCGCGATCGAACTGCCCCTAAAAAAAAATGCATCTCTCCTCCCTCTCTAACCGTGGGGCCTCTCTCCTTCTGCTTGCAGAGGACGCGATGCTGTCGAGCGCCTGGCTGGCGGACGCGGCGGACGAGGACAACGGCGTGGCCGCGCACCTGGGCGACCCGCTGGTCCCCGAGCAGTTCCTCGAGGTGGACATGAACAACTTCTACCTGCCGACGCCGCCCGAGAGCAGCGAGCTCTGGCAGGACAACCTGCTGCCGGCCAGCCTGTCGGCCGGCAAGCCGGCCCGGGCGAGCGCCTCGGCCGCCGCCCAGCGCCGGCTCTACTGTCCGCGCTGCACCAAGGCCTTCTCGAGGACGGACAGCCTGCGCCGCCACGAGAAGCTCTACTGCCGCAACAACCGCAAGTCGGAGCCGCGCCTCAAGCAGGAGGCGGAGAAGCCGCCGACGCCGTCCTGAGGCAAGGGGGGCCGCAGGCGGCCCAGGCGACCCCTCGCCGCGACCAAGCTCGCGGAGTAGACGGGCCGCTGCCCCTTCGGTGCTGTAGGTGAGCGGCGCTCGATCGCGAGAGAACGAGCTTCTTCGGCCCGATTTCTAGATTGTTCGAGGGAAATTGTACTATTTTTAACCCAAGTGGCACGCTTGTGCAGAATCACGCGCTCTCGAAATGTGGAAGAGTGAAAAATCACTCGAAGCAAGTGATAGCTCAGCCAATTCGAGCTTCTCAGTTTTCTTTGAAAGAGTAATTTTTCACTTCAATAGAATTTTTTGAATTTTTCATTCTTCTACATTACCAGAGAAGTTGGGGTATGGGGGGCTTATTCGCTCCACCGAGGAAGATTATTATTTTATTGATTGATATAATTTTTTTAGTGAAACATTGCGGTGATGATTGTACGTGCTTGAAGTTGAGGTGGATTTCTACTAATACTTGATCCAGAAATCAATTTTTTTTATGTTTACATACAAATTTTCTACGCAGTAACTTTCATTCTTTCGGTCTTATCGAAGAGCCTTCAAACAACGGTGTTGGTAAATTAGTATGCGCCTGAAGTTCTGAACTCGTACTTGAAAAAAGCTTTATAAGCTTCTAAAATGGGTTTAAAATCTTGAAAAACAAATTGTAGAACTGTTTATTTTTTATATAGAATATAAGTTATGAATTTGAAAAGTCTGGGTCCAAAAAAGAAAACTAGATTTTTAAGTAGAAACCCACCTTAACATTGCGAGTACGATTTTTCTTTATATGAATCAGTAAGGATTTATTACATAATTTTTTAATGTACAGTAAGTCAAGTACAGTTTTTCCAATGAGTTTTCAGGAGAAAAATTTATTCAGATCTGAAAAAAATGTACGGCAATAGAGTCCGCTGATTGATTTAAAAATTACAGATTAATAAAAACAAGTAAATATTTAATTACTGTAAATTTTCTTTTCTTTGTAAAACTAGTGTGGGAAATCAATACAAAGATGACTGAATCAATTTGTAAGAAGAGAATAATTTGATTTAAATTCAAATCAATAAATTTTTGCGCATGTGTGTAACTAATCAATTAAATTATACATTCGATGTAAAAGTAAAATCGTTCGATTAATAATATTTTTTATTTACACTAATTTTATACTAATACTAATTTTATTTTTAATTTAGAAAAGCGCCGCTCACCTGCATTTCTTTTATGACTGCATTTCTTTCATGACTATGTATGCATTGTGTTTATTACAGCATTTTTTTTTAAATAAAACAGGGAAAAATCATTTTAATTATTACACTTGATCCATGCAAAGTAGTGTATGGCTCTAAATTAAAAAAATTTTTCTTGCAAAATAAAACACTTGTTTTTGTGTACGACCTAATGAAGGAAGTTACAATTCAGTAAAACTATTTTCACTAAATGTACTCGTAGTTTAAACTTTTTAAATGCTAAGAATTTTCATGAGTCCTTGTTCAATATTTCCTCACCTTAGATTTAGAGTGGTTTTTCTTTTCGTCGGCTAAGCTTTTATTACATAGTGGCAGCGATTGCAGTGTATTCGGAACAATGAAATAAATAAAAACAACCGTCCTCCAAAAGCGACTTCATTCATATAAATGTGCTTTAAATCGAAGTAAACGCTAAATATTGTGATTTGTATTAAAGGAAATTCAATGTAGAATCATGAAATTTAACTTAGTGTATATAATTGTTCGCGTGATTAAGAGATAAGCTGAGGACATCCTGTCACGTGCAAATATATTTTTTCTCTTTACTATTATTCACAATACTGCTTTTCATCTGTGAAAGAGGACGTCGGTCAAAATTGCAATTATTTTTATTTAGAAAAACTCTAATTCCAATATATTATTTTTCGACAATGTAAAATATAAAAATAGAAATGTTCAACCAAATAATCAAAAGTACAAAACTTGCTGAAAACTTCATACTTTCTAGAAACGCTGCAAGCTCCGATGACCTCTGAAAAGCGGCTTAACTTTATAATTAAACAAGAACATTCATGTGGATGATTAATTTTAATTCATTGTAAAATTTTTAATTACTACTTTTAAAGTAATTATGCAAAACGATCCAATCATGATTATTTACAAAAAAAATGTATAATTATTATTATACTTCGTATCGTGTTAAAATGTTAATGATATTTAAGTAATTGTAAAAATAGAAGAAGAACGGATACAATAGATAAATAAATGTAAAAAATGAATATTTTTTAACCTTTATCGGAATCATTGAATTATTCAAAATCATGTGCTACTTTAGCGTACAAATTTCGGAATTGAACAAATCAAGAGATTAGAAATATATTTTTTATCATTGAATTATTTATTTTACAATGTTAATTGTACGTTCGCAATGTACTATAAATTATTTACTTCTACTCAGAATTTAAAATGTTTTATCTATTTCATTATAGATACTTAACTTATTAAGTAGATATTTTAGATACTTTAAGTGACAATAAATCATAAAAAAGTGAAGTAATATTTATAAACTTTTAATTTAACTGCATCACCAAATAGAGTTGACATCACAGAATAGAATGCATAGGTTAAGAATTGATGTTTGCGAAAAAAAATTGTACTAAATTGTATTTACACAACAAAAAAATTGTCATAGCTTCGAACTATAGTTATTTAACAAACGGCCATTTGTATCGTATGAATAAAGTAGACTTAAGAATCGAATGGAAATTTTTCAATCAGATCATCATTTCGATTCCTTCAACCTGAAAACGAACAAATTATCTTTCGACAATTTGTTTACATGCAAATTTTTTCTTGCAATAAATTTTTAATCACGAGTCCTATCACACATTTAAACCCCATCAAGAGCTCTCAATCAGGTAATCATAATTCATACTTTTTACTACCAGAAACAATCAATCATTCGCCCCTTTTTGTCCATCTCCCATACAACGCCAAGCTGGATTGATTGGCTCACCTGGAACCCAACCAACCGCACTGATACCTTTTCTGTTGCAGACCCGGTGGACATGACGGGGGATATGGACGACCCCCTGGACGTGTGCGGCTACGTGCGACTGTCCAGCAAGAGCTACTACGACCCGGAATCGACCAGTACCAAGTACGTGTGCGCGTGTTGCGGCAATCGTTTCTACCGGCTCGGCGACCTGAATCGTCACCTGCGCAGCTGCCCGAAGGACCATCGGATTCAACCGCTGCCCAGTAAGGTCGGCAAATACTTCTGCTATTACTGTATGAAGCCCTTCGTCAGCAAGAAGAGCCTGAACCAACACCGCTGGTCCTGTCCGGGCACCAAGGACGCCACGTCCAATTGATTTATTAATTTTAATTCGTTGTGAGGTTTTTAATTTTGTTTTTCAGATAATATCATGATTATGATACTTTAGGTACTTTAAGTAACAGTACCATGAACAAAGTGAAATAATAGTCTCACTATATTAACTTTGTATTGTCAATTACTAATTGAAATTACAAAATAGTAATGTTTGCAAAAAATGTGTAAAATTCTAGTTTTACAACAAAAAGCATGTATATCATAATTTACTATAGTCATATAAAGGAACCAGCCAGGGTTAAAACCTAGAAAGTAGTCATGTTCATTGAGCATTCCTGTTTGTTTACAGAAATCTACATTATTAAATTTTTTTGCAAAGTAGTTAACGACGAAGGATCCTAAAATGTTCACTTCGTCTTGGAATATATTTTTTTGTAACCTGCGGGGGACAGAGTAAAAAAGTGAGTTAAATTTTTTTGCATTCATTTTATCAACACTAAAATTATTTAAAAAATGTTACCAAATGAATAAAAGTTAGTCCAAAAAAGTTTATCTCGTATTATTTTATTCTTCGTCACTCGTTGCACAAAATGCAGCTAAAATACAAAGTATAAAAAAATCAGGAATAATTAATAAAAATGTTTATTTTCAGACTTTAACCCTGAATGATTCCTTCAACAAAAGACTATTTGTATCATACGAATAAAGTGTACTTATGTATAAAATGTTTAAATTGAATTTTTTTATCATAACAGCAATGTCTCATACACATTCCTTTAACCTGAAATCGAAAGAATAAGCTTATGCTAATTATTACAAGTAAATTTCTCTTTAAAAGAATTAACTCTCACTCTCAAGATTCAGCATGTGCACTTAATAATCACAACGACGCAATCAGATAAACGTAATTCTTACTTTATTACCAAGAGAAATCCATCATTCGCTATTTCGTTTGGACCATCTCTCAAACGAAGAGTTTGAAACACCAGGCTCCGCAGCATTTGGCGAATCGATATCACCTCGAACCCAAACAACGGCACTGAACACTTTCTGTTGCAGACTGCGAGGATAGAAATTCTATGAGTCATAGTCATTCTGTGAATCGACGTTTACAAAAGAGAATTAAGTTAAATTGTATTTTCACAAAAAAAATTATGCCGTAGCTTCGAAATATTTAAATTATGTAAGAGAGACAGCCGTGGTGTACAGCCTGAAAAAAATCGACATTTTCATTAATCATTTCTTATTTTTCTATAAAAAATGTTGCAATACAGTTGTTCGTAAAAAAATCACCAGACATGATTAATAATTATGTCTTTTTTCAGGCTTTAACCAAGGCTGGACCTTAATACAATCAGAGGGCCGTTTGTATCGCATGAATAAAATAGACTTAAAATTCAAATGTTCAGATCAACATTTTCTGTCATCACAAGCAAATCTTTGTTTAAAAGAAACTCTTGCGCATGAGCTCCAGCGCACATTTGAAAATCATCATGCGCTAAAATCAGGTAATCACAATTCTTACTTTATTACCATAAGTATTTAAAGAATAATTCACCGTTCTTTTATGTCCATCCGTCTCGTAACGCCAAGCCCCATCAGAAGCTGGCGCATCGACAATCCCACCTCGAGCCCAACCAACCACACTGAAACCTTTTTGTTGCAGAGTCAGGGGACAGTACGTCGGAGGCGCGCGACCCTCTGGACCTACGAGGCTACGTGCGTCTGTCCCACATGAGCTACTACGACCCGGAGTCCGGCCCGTCGGAGACCAAGTACGTGTGCGCGGGCTGTGGCTGTCGTTACTACCGACTCGGCGATTTGAATCGTCACCTGCGCAGCTGCTCGAATCCGCCCGACGAGCAGATCCAGCAACCCCCGCCGCCGAGCGAGCTCGGCAGCTACTTCTGCTACGACTGCAAGAAGTCCTACCTCAGCAAGAAGAGCCTCAACAGGCACCGCAGGTCCAACTGCCCGAGCACGAGGAACGCCATTTGTGGCATTTGCGACCGGCAGTTTCCCAATTTCGCGTTCATGATGATGCACAGGGAGGACCACTTTAGGGACAAGCCTTCCAATTAGTGCTTCTTTCTTCTCATCGTTACCGTTCATCGTTGCTGGAAAACTGATTTGCATTGTTTGCGCCGCTGAGATTTGTGCAATTCCTTAAACTACGTACCTAAGGTTTTTGTTATTTCAACCAATTAGTTGGATAAAATGAAATTTTTGACAGGTTAGATTGTCTTTTAATTTTTGTAAGACTGATTGACGTTTTGAACGTCGTCGTTTCAATGAATGAATCATAAGTTTATTCTTTATGATGAATTGACCTAAAAAACATTGAACACTCATGTAAGATTATCGTTATTGTGATCCGTTATTTATGATCAAGTAGATTAATCCTGTTCGTACTTTTTTCATTTTTAAACATGTAAATATTTATTGTAATGTGTAATTGCATCGGAATAATTTGAATTATTCAACGATTGTAAATGTAGCTACTAAGTAAAAGGAATTTAATTATATTCATTGTGAAAATAGACCAAATTCAATTGTGGATATTCGAACGAACGTAACAATCGAATTTAGTAAATTTGAACCTTCAATATGAAAAGGTATCTTTATCAAACTAGTTAAGTTTTTTTATGAAAATATAAGTGTCGTGAAGTACTAAACTATTTTTCGTTACATATAAATTTAACATTGTTGTAAAACAATTTAAACGATTCGCTATAATTTGAATAATCAAAACAACGAAAACAATCTGTACATAAAAAATGTACTTATTAAACAAATTGAAATAAATAAGACGTTCTGGATATTTCTAAAAGATGCACCGCACAATGAACAACACTCCGTCCAAATCCCGTAGTCTCTCATCTCTAATCGACTGCGACAAACAAAAACCTAACTCATTCCATCAATGCAATTTTAATTTGTACTAATAAAAGTTAGTTTAATAAAAATAAATAATCGATAATTCCACCGCATCACTTCTCCAAAACTCGCTCCTCACAGCCCGAAAATTCATCCACCGATTAGCTTCTAACCTGCCGATTTCTGCACGCAGGCCCGCACTACAACCCGCTCTGGTCGCTGCAGGAGCTCAAGGCCGACCCGTTGGTGTCGCAGTTCGCGCCGCCGGCGGGCCACCAACAGCCGGCGGAGCAGAGGATGGAGTTCCAGTCGCCGGCCCAGAAGCACGCCTACCACTGCCTCGATTGCGGCAAGCAGTACAAGTGGTTGGACAGCCTCCGCAGGCACCAGCGCGTCGAGTGCGGCAACAAGGCCAAACGGTTCGCCTGCAACCTTTGCGATCGCAAGTACAAGTACAGGTACGAGATGAAGAACCACATGATCACGCACCTGAGGGACAACGACGTCGTGCTGCCGGGGAGCAGCGCTGAACAGCCCTACGGCTGAGGTACGCGATTTAAGGTGATCGAGAGTAATGACACTTTGAAGGCAGGATATGTTGTCTGCTAGTTGACTGCTAGGAGGACCACTTTCAGGTATTTTTTTATCGTAAAGAGGGTGGAAGGGTGAAATTTCAATGACTGTGAAATGTGTAAAAACTTCGATTTTAAAAGTAAGACTTCATCACGTTTTTCCCTTCCACGGGGTACTCATATTGTAAATTTAATAAGTATGTGGATATTTAAGTATTTTACTTTAAAACCCTAGAAAACAGTAACATAGTATTAGCAATGATACTATCATTGCATTGTTAGAGTACACTTACATTTATGGCGATAGAAATTTTCATACAAGTTAGCTTTGATGGATTTATCAAATTGTTTCTTTAAGATATATCCAATATCCCATTTAATGGGAAAGTTCACAAATAATTGAATATTATCGCTACAGAAAATACACTAGGTTTACGTGATTTCAAGCATACAATTTTTCGTGTAAAAAGTTTTAAATTTTTACCACTTCAAACAATTCGAAACATAGGTTAACAGGGTTATTCAAAAGTTAGTGTAGAAGGTCAGAAATAAGAAATTAAATAAGTTGTAATCCGATCCTGTATTTTAAAAAATGATACTAATGTGATATCTAAATCTAATTTATTTAACACTATTATAAAAACATTATTATTCCAATAAACTATGGCCTTACATACAATTTTTTGTCTAAATTATTTAATTACCTTCAAGCAGCACACGAAATATATTAAAAAAAATATTTTTAACAGAACAAGCCCTACTTATACTTAAATTTTTCTAATATTTTTAATTATTATTTTCAGATCGCTGCAGAAGATGCTGGTTTTGTTCTGCTCAAGTTCTGATTAATATTCTCAATAGAACACACGCAAGTTATTGATTGCTGATTTATACGATAATAAAAATTAGTATTTCCCAGAACACATACATCGAAGATTCGTATGCATGTAGAGAACGAGTACATCAAATAAAATATAAACGTGTATATACTGTATCTAGACGAATGGTCTCCAGACGCCATTAAAACTCTTTAATAAGGTCTTAAGGTTCCACTACTCTTGGCATACTCTACATTAATTTTTTACACCTACAATTAATCACGACGCATCCTTGTTTATTTTACTTCTGTTTTTCATACTCCACGTAAAAGAAAGACACTAATTCCACCATGTACATATGTCCCCATCTCTGAAGCCCGGGTAAACTCCCGACAGAGAAAAGACACGAACTCGACGCAACGCACGCAGAGGCAGCATTCGAACCCTAGTACATCCTGTCGAAATTTCATTGGTGTTTCAGAGCGCCGGACGATAGTGGACGAGGGGCCGCCGTACAGGTGCGAGCGCTGCGGGCGCAGCTACGGTCACCGGTGCAACCTGCTGCGCCACCAGAGGCTCGAGTGCGGCGTGGGCCCGCGGTTCCAGTGCTCGCACTGCGACAGGCGGTTCAAGCACCGGCACCACCAGCGCGAGCACGAGAAGACCCACTTCCACTCCCACGCCATTATCCCCGCGAATCTCGGCTGCAGGGGATACCAGTACTGACGGGGGCGAAGCGAGGACCCGCGTCGGCGGTGCTCGGAGGACGAGTGACTGCTCGACGAAGGGTGCTGGAATTTTTTTTAGCAATCGGAGAGGAAGTTCTTCCTCGTTTCTGAGGCAGGAGTATGATGTGAATTAATTTACGAAGTGAATCGTCACTTTTTCACTATTTCTGTACGTGTGTAGAGGAGTCGTTGGACAGTGGCTATATGCGGCTAAACCTGTATTAACGTAACAATGAAATGTATATCTCGCGCAAAATGAAATATTCTTTAAATTTAGTATAGAAGATAGAAATTTAATTGAAAATCCCGGGCATACTCTTTAAATTGTTTTGAGTGAAACATCACGATTTTCACTGAAAACCATTTAGATAATAGCTACCAAGTACCTAGATTTATTGCACAATTTTAATTATTACTATATTAATATATATTGTTAAATACAGATATCATCGGAGTTGTATTTATTTATAAAATTTTATCTAACAAGTTTTTATTATTAAAAAGTAAATCATTATCATTTGCGATACGTTGGCTTTAACATTGTCTGTTATTGATATCGAAAATCAAATCGACTATTCTTAACTGCAAAGTGCATTAATTTATTTCACGATAAATAACCAAAATTTAAATAATAGAAGTACATGCATAGAATGTCCCATTTTAAAGTTTCTACTGGATTATTAGGTGTATAAAAAAGAATTGCTTAATCAAGATTGTTGTATCAGATGTTTGGTAGACTTTGACTCACATGCACTTTCCGAATTCGAATTCAAAAATAAGAATTTCTAGTAAAAGAAACAAAAACTCATTATCAAACTTACATTCAGAACTTTTCGATACTACAAAATCGTCAAAAAACATAATCCGGTGAAAATAGAATTGGACATCCTGCCGACTTAGTTTAAAGTATTTATTATCTGTTCGTGGGCACAGAGAAAGTGAGTGGAATTTTTTTGGATAAGTCATTTTTATAGAAGTTTTAAATGTAGTATAACATTGGGCATCATTTGTAATTTTCTTATTTGTTATCATGATCACTTGTATAAACTACATTTGTGTAATATAATGGTGTATGTTATAGAATATTTTAGAGTAGTGAGAAAGGAGAAAAGATGTTAATAGATCTGATAAAATATTTAACCCAAAACTTTGCTTACTTCATGCAACTCTGTGCGTAAAGTACTATTTCACGCACACTTGAGCATTCTTGCCTGCGCTAAGTCTGCAATTTTCGCCGTCGTTGCGTAAAATAGTATTCCGTACTCATGTCAGAAGTGATTTTCAGGAAAATATCGTCTCTGACACATTAATATGCAAAACTACTATTTTAAATAAATTAATCGAATAATTGTAATCCATGAAAGTTTACCGCATTGTTGAGCATATATTTCTTCTTACTAATATATTTCAATTATTTTTTCTTCGATTAAAACTACTGAAGGAATCTTCAATATGTATCAAAGATCGAAAATAAAATTGGTGTTAAAATTTAATTTGGATTGATTTCATTACAATTTATTAATAAAAATTCCATTGAAGTAAGTATCACTTTTGCACTATTTTTTAAACAAAAGAGAAACCAACACATAACAATTATCATCACCCAGAAATGTAAATACAGTGACTAACACAGTTACTTCCGTAATTATACGTTAACAATTCTCTGCAAAGTGCAATTCCAATGTTCAAACACTGCTCCTCAAAGTCAAACCTAAAGTTCGAACCTGTCGATATTAAACACTTCGCAAAGAATAGGAAAACTTCCTACGTCAAGAAAAACCTTTGTCGGATTACCTTCCCAACTAACCCTCCCGTGTGTTTCAGGTACATCGGTGGAGTCACAGCGGCAAGTGGACGGCAGGTTTCAGTGTCCCCGCTGCTCCACGTCGTTTTCGCGCAAGAACAATCTGCACAATCACCTCAAGTTCCAGTGCGGCCAGCAGCCCAGGTTCCAGTGTCCCTACTGCGGCTACCGCACCAAACACTCGCCCAACGTCCGGACTCACGTGCGCCGCTTGCACCCCAATCAGACCATTTACGTCGTAGACGTGCTGCAGTGCAAAAATATCCAGTGAGGATGCGGTAGAGCAGCTGACTTAACGATGCCAGTAAAGTTTTTTCATTAGCTTTGTAGAAAAAAAAGGAAAAATAACGCGTTATGCTATTTGTTTATTTATGAGTGATACTAACTTAGGTTAAGCGATTTTGTAAAACTGCGACTGAATTAAGCTTACATTGACGGTATGTTAATTGAAACATAATAGATAGTTTATTTTCATATCGTTTGCAAAAAATAAAATATGTGTGCAACATGAGCAGTGTTATATTTCTCCAATTGTTTTATACTTATGTGTTATTTATTGATCTGTTGTTAATTTTACACCATGTTGTTTAATTGGTTTTGTTATTTTATAAGTATTTAAATTATTTAAATATCATACTATACAGTTAGAAATTACCAAATTTAGCAAGGAAGGTCCTGGAAAATCACGACAACAAATGTAACCATCATCAAGTATTTTACTAATACTACGTTTAACTAATTCGAAATAAGCACTAACCAATAACTCAAAAATTTATTATTTTTTTATTGACTTTTATAATTTATTTCAGAGAATTGTTACTTCGTTTACAAAAAAATTTCAGTGGATATTTTCATAAAGGCGTCCTTAAGTGCCAAAAGAAGAAAAATTAAAATGAAGAACTTTTTTTGGTGGCTGCCTTAAAAATCAAGTTAAAATTATTTTCTAACATGACTGATGTAAAGAAGATTTAAGATTTAAAAGAAGGTATTTTTAACAGGTATAAACTTACATTGAAGGCTGTTTAAATTAACAATTTTTATATTATATTATATTAACACAAAAATAAAAGTAAATAAATATATTTTAGTATCAAATGGTTAACAAAACAATGTATAATTAAAAAGAAATATATATTTTAAAAATCTAATTAATTTAAATACAAAAATTACAAAAATAATTCCTCTTACTCTCGTAACAACCACGGCATGCTCCCTTGCGTTAACATACCATCCGTGATCATTCGTTCACCAAAGGTTTTATCTCTGTCGCCGCTAACCCACCCGCCGATCGAACTAACCAGAATTCACTTTTCCATTCCAGAGTGCAACCCGGCCGCTGAGATACAGATAAAAGAGGAGCCGTACGACGAGGTGTTTCACCGCGCGGAAGAGACGCACAGGAGGCGTCTGGCCCAGGCGCCGAAGCACCCCGGCGAGCAGCTGCGGATCTTCGACGAGCGATGCAGCGGCAAGAGGCGCGTCAAGCCGAACCGCCTCTACTTCGACGCGATGTACCTGCCGGCGGACTTCCGCCCGCCGGCGAAGCAGCCGGCCGCGTCGGTGGCGTCGGCGCGCAGGAGGCCGCGGGAGGAGCTCGCCGGCCAGAAGTTCGCCTGCCCCCGGTGCTCCAGGCTGTTCAGCCACCAGCGCACCATGGACCAGCACATCAAGTTCGAGTGCTTCAAGGACCCGAGGTTCAAGTGCCCCTACTGCGAGTACCGCTCCAAGTGGGTGACCAACGTGCACAGCCACGTCAAGAGGAGGCACAGCTGCATGAGGGTCTACGCCGTGAATCTGCTGCAGGGCAGCCGCAGGGCCGTGAGGAAGAAGGCCGACAATTCGACGCCTAACGGAAACGCAGCGACCTAATTGACCTAACGAAGAAATGACGGCCCTAATTTTGATTGTTTTTTTTTATGCTGTAACGAGTAGCACAAATGATATCGATAGCCTTTATTTTAACGATCCTTTATTGTGACTGTGTACCAACGAATGAAGCAAGTAGAATAGAAAGTTTATTTGCATTAGCGACCTAATAGTTAGTAAGAGAGGATTTTAATATTATGTTCTTTTCATTATTGTCTTAAATTTTGAATAATTTATAGCATATTAAAAGCTTAGTACATAAGGTTATTATGTAAAAATGAATGCCATATACATCGTTGCAATGTTTATTTAGAAAACAAAAATTGACCCATGTTTTTCACCGATGTACAAACACACAGCCGTGCTAATTATCCAAAGATGTTTTACCTGTATCGGTGAAATAAATAAATGAGTTTGAGTTTCATTTGAGCTTCTTTCCTACACCTCATTAAGGAACTCCCTTATTTATACATAAATTTTCTTTTTTTAAAGCATCTCTGCACTAATTTTAATCAATACTCCAAAGAGAATAAAAAAATCAGTACATCCGTACGTGTGAATCTCTATCTAAGAAAATAGTCGACTCTAAAAATCTTCGAGTTAAAATTACGCCGTTATTTGTTTGTACCCCTTAACTCCAAACTTTTCTTCTCCTTTCGAACCTTCCTCCGGTATCGGTAAAAAAAAAAATTAATTTCCGTACATCACCTCCGCGCGCTCTTCGCCGGACCGTGCAGCTCGACGAAATACCGATCTCTCCACTAACGCATCGCACGCTTTCTCTTTCAGACTGGCTGCAGTCGCTGTCGAGCCTGCCGTCCAAGTACCAACCGGGGAGCGAGTGCCGGCGTGCGCCGATGCACCGGTCGCAGCCTCCCTCCGGCAAGGAGAAGAATTTCCCGTGTCCGCGCTGCCCGACCGGCTTCTCGGAGAAGGGCTCGCTGACGCGCCACCTGAAGTACGAGTGCGGCCAGGAGCCGCGCTTCCAGTGCCCCTACTGTCCCTACCGCACCAAGTGGACCTCCAGCATCTACAACCACGTGCGCACGAAGCACGAGGGCCAGCGGGTCTACTGCATCGACGTGCGCGCCGAGGAGACCTGCATGGACGGCAGGCGCAGCAACGTCCTCGCGCCTCCTATGCAGTAACGAATTTTCGCGCGCCGCACGTGCTTTTCTTTTTCTACTCGATTTCAAGAGTTTTAAGTCTTACTGCTATTGTTATGCGTTTTCAGACAATTTTTTTGTGGGTTTGAGTTAGTTGTACGTTTGCGTGTTTACGAAGTTGGGATAAGCAAGTTTGATGTATATAAATTAAAAATTTGAATGTGAGTTTGTTGCAGTTCTTCCTTTTTACATGGTACTATATATAAGCGGTGCGATGTGTACTGAATGTCGGTAAGCTAATCTAAATTCCGTGCTTTTAGTGCGGAAGAATGAAAGTTTGCGGCATATGTAAGGAATATTTTAGGGAGTAAAATGCGTACCTTGGTTACCGCCCGCAGGGCGTAAAGTACGCACTTTACGCGCCGTGTGAATAAAATAGTTATTTGTTCTTACGTTTAATTAATTTTGTATGGCAAGGTAGCTTGCGCAACACGTGTGGAGAAGTCACTTCGGAACTGCAACATTTTTTCACTTAGAACGATCCGACTGGAAATTACAAATTTAATTCGGAATTACCATTGAATAACCACGAATTAGGGAATTTCTTAAATGGATTGCAATCAAGAAATCATAATATGATCGACTGAAATCCCAATTGAGCAATCGTAACAGAATATAAAGATTATTCCATACGGTTCTAAGTACCGAACGCTCAAATTGAAGACTGTTTCTTTTCCGCACTTGTTACACAATTTATTAATTTATAATTTAGCAATAATGATAAAAATAGTTATTATAATAAAAATAGTAATAAAATAAATAATAAAATGTATTTATTTTGTTACGTAGCGAATCATATCAAAATGTAGATAAATTCGAATTAATATGACAGTATTAATTAAACTTTTCATGGCACATCACAGCTATATGGTATTGCGGACTGTTTAAATAAACTACTAGTGATTAATGTAATAATTAAAATAAATAGTTTCTGTTAATGAAACAAAATGTTTATATTGACCTTTAAAAATGCGTTCATCAACTTTGTACACCTTTTCCTGGATATTATGCTACTCAAGACATTTGAAAAGAGTTTAGTTTTACAATAAATATAAAATTTTACTAACGCATACTTATTTATCAATTTTGTAGATCACGCAGCGGTTGAACGATCCGATGAAGAGTTAGTGGATTTGGTTAATATAATATGAGCTTTCAATGACTTCGTCAATTTTAAAGAAAACAATCCCAGTGCCACTAACCATTAAACAACCACAAACGATGGGCATAAAGGATGAAATTTTGAAACCTAAGTCTAAGTTTCTTTGGGGCTGCTAAGCAAACAAAAATTATAAGCCGACAATTGGTAGTGAATCCATTTGGTCGAAAAAAGGACAAGGGCCACAGTTGTCCAACAACTGCACATGCTGCATTCCAAGACCCAGAAGTAATTCTATTCCCCTGTATCAAACGAGCAGGTTGAGCTGTAAGTGTACGAATCAGGAAGAGAAGTATTCTGCTTTGCTCACTTGCTCTGCAGCTATGGCTCCAAATGTCCCAGCGGCGTCTGCAGGTACAATGTAGATCAGTGCGCAATCGCAACTGCGTCAAACTCTTCCGGCTTTACTGGCGCACCTCAACTCCAACACCCGGTGCAGACAAAAAATAGAAGATAAAAAAAAAGCTATCTTTACTATAAAACTCAAAATCTGTACTTAAATCTGTAACTGTGAAGACTACAAGTTAACTGTAAGATGATCCACACTAATAAAGTAAACTGCCTATCTCGATTCTCTAAATAAACTTAACGCTCTTCACCGTTGCACCCCCGGCCCACCTACGCATGTAAGCGCGAACGCCCCCGTGGACCCAGCACACCCACTAACGGCCCGGTGATCCGCTTGTGATTGCAGGTACGCTGCAGGTGGTGAAGCTGGAGGAGATGCTGGCGTGCGGCGCGCCGCGGCGCCGCGGCAGGCCGCCGTACCTCGACGGGCCGCAGCAGCCCCAGCAGTTCCGCTGTCCCCGGTGTCCCAGCAGCTTCTCGTACGAGCGGGGCCTCCAGCAGCACATCAAGTACGCCTGCCAGCAGCTGCCGCGCTTCCAGTGCCCCTACTGCCCCTACCGGTCCAAGTGGCGCTACAACGCCTACAACCACGTCAGGCACTCGCACAAGGGCTACGACGTCTACTGCATCGACCTGGAGCTGGAGGAGGGCTGCGGCCAGCCGGCGTTGGCCGCGCCGCCCGACCAGAAGCCGATATGTTAACGATCTCCGTGGCTGTGGATTCTTGGGGATTGTCCCTCCACGAGGGGGCGACCAGGCTTTTGAGTCGCTGGATTTCGTTTAAACTTTGAGAAACGATTCGTTGATCCAAAATAATGTGCTCTTGTTTCAGAATTCTTCGGAACAAAGTGAGTCGGCAAAATCGAAGTTTAAAGTTAGGCCGTGCAATTACTTTGAAAGAAAGTCAAATAAAGGAGATTTGAGTTTAAGCGAAATGCATAATCCAAATAATTGACCATCTTGATTAATTATTTTAATTACTTAAAAGGATTAAATTAATTGCCTTCCTATTTATATTTGACATGAAATACAGCAGCGATATATTTTATCCCTATGTGATTATACAGTTATCCTCTGATGGAGGGATAAGTCTCATTGGATTGACTTAAATTCACTTTTATTTTCATCGATTTTAGTAGTCATTAAATGATAGTATTTACATAACGGTACGGTAGCGTATGAAGTATTATAATTTATATAAGAATTATCGTACGCTCTTTCTGGATAGTTTTCACTGCAGAACAATCGTTTATGTAAATTAAGCAATCGGGAAATCTATAACATTTCGAATTTCATTTCGAAATCAATCTCAAAATTTCCCGAACTTTAGGCAATTTCACAAGTACTTGGAAAACGTAGATATACAAAATGATCTATAACAACTGCACTGCTGTATCTGTACTCTGTATTATAATGTAACTACTGCATAAAAATACTTTTTCTTAGTTTTCCTAGACTTAGGGCACTCTGTTTTAAGTCCAATATTTTTAAATGGTTTCTAAAAAATGTTATGCTCGATGTGCTGATCATATCTGAGGAAAGTGACAAAAATAATAAATAAAGAGAACAAATAATTCTTTTGGAAAGTGCACTATTCAGAGAGAGTATCGGAACATAAATTATTCATAGAAATATATAGGTAATTATTTTTTTTTATTTTGAAATAAACATTTATTTGTATATGCTGCGTAAAAATGATTATATTAACGGTTAGGAGGTTAGCTCAAAAACGGTGATAAAGGCAATAACTCGTGTTTGATTGGCGTAAGATGACCACCGGTGTTTCTGCAAGCTAGTTCGCCGTCAATAAGCTATTACCTCTCTCCTAACTGCCGATATACCGCTTTAAAGCATGTATTGTTTTAAGGATGCTCGAACCTAGAGTCAAAACAAATTAAATAGTAATTATAAATCGTAATCTTTTGTTTTTCATAATATTTTTATTTACTAATTCCACTTATTTTGTATTTCAATTTCAACATTTTATAAGTTATAATTGTTATACATTTATATGTGTAATATTAGGCCTACTTTGTGACAAAAAAGTTGCCTATGTGGTAAGAATAAAATAATTCTACATTTAGTGGAAATGTATAGAAACTGTAATAAAAAAATTAGAACGGTACCGCAATATGAATGAACAATACTCCGTTCAATGAACAACATTTAGTTTTATGATGAAAGAAAATCATGAATTATTTACGGTCTAATGGAATTAATTAAAGCTATTATTATATTATGTTTGCCAGCGCGTAGAACATAAAAAAATTGACAACGCCATGAAGTACATGGTATGTCATTTTGTATACTTATATCTAGCGGGTAAAATGTGCACTTCACTGTTTTGGCCAAAATAGTAATAATAAAAGTCCCTTAAAGTCGTTTTCTGATAAATTTTACACACTAATTTAAATGTGTTTTAGTAATTTTTTAAAAATTTAGAGTAAGTTTCATTTAATTAAAGCGGCAATACATGAAAAATTTTCAGATTATTTGTAAATGTATATAATAGTATCGTGTAAGTATATTTTTGCAATATTAACAAATTGAGCACTAGCACTAATTATTCGTTACTTCTAATAGGTTCGAGTATCCTTAATATCACAAATGTGTGCCTGTAAATAAATATTAACGTTACAAATGCAAAGAAGTATTTTTCAACATAATCGACGAATTGTTTAATCTAAATTTAAATACGATATTCATAGACTGGTTATGTAACGAAACGAGTAATCTCACAAATCGTGATAAAAGTTGTTAAATAGTGTTACAGAAATTTGAAATAATTTAACATCATTTTTCCATTGTAACTACTAAGATAAATAATTACAAAACATGTTATAAATTGAAAGCATCACCTCTCATGAACCGCCATGATTTCACCAAAACATACCTCTTTCAGGAGTACAAGGCAATAAACGACTGTATTAATTTACGTTCACGATGTTGTCAAACTGTGTAAATAAAAAAAGTGAACGAATAAACCAAGTTTCTCCTGATTTTCCAGCCTATTTTTTTTTGTATTTTCACACCAACCTCGAACTCTGATTGCACGCGAGCTCGCAAAGCCTCTCGATCCGCGACCCCGCTTTCTCCAACTAACCCGTTTAATTTACTGTTGCAGCGACGGGGTTTTTCTACGTGAACGTGGATAGGACGGAGTCCGACGATCAGCTTTACGAGGAGACCCTGAGGCGGAACAGATCCCGGAGATCGCGCGAGGGCAAAAAGTTTCTGTGCAACAAGTGCCCGGCGGGCTTCATGCGCAAGGGCTGCCTGACGCGGCACATGCGCTACGAGTGCTGCCAGGGCCCGCGCTTCCGCTGCCCCTACTGCCCCTTCATCAACAAGAAGACCTCGCACACCTACCGCCACGTGCGCGAGAACCACGAGGGCGAGAGGGTCTACGCCATCGACGTGTTGAACCCGAGTATGCCGCAGGACGCTACCCAGTGCCGAGGTTCCGAGGCGAGAGGTGGAATCGACGGTTGGGAGGACAGAGGCGGTGTCTCTGCAGCTCCTGCGAAAAGGTGGTAGCTCGCTCGCGGATGAAAAACTGTAATATCTCGGCGGCAGATTAAAAAAGGTGAATCTTTAATAATAGATTGAAGATGATAACGTTCGCACAGGCGGTATCATTTGTCTTCGGATAAAGTCGAGTTATCATTTTCAAGCTGTAGCAGGGGTCACTTTTTCTGACTACTGTTGGAATTACACTTTTTTCAGATCATAAATGAGTTATCACCTTTTCCTTTCCACACGTCCAGATAGCGAAAGGACTGTGATGTAGAAAATTATAATTCATGATTTTATCGTAGATGAGAGTTCTTGTTTTTTATACTTAGGGGAGTGGTTGTATGTATATGTATTGTTTCATTTTTGCGACGATTTACTTCCCGAAGCGGCCTTAAACTTATGAGAAACTATTTGTGTCAGGATATAATCTGTTAAAAAATGATTGTATTTAAGTGTGTTGACATAAACACTACATGATTTAACTTGAAGCAGAATTTACAGATTGTTCACTCATACTGACCAATATAATGTTTACCGTGTGAAAGATGGTAATTTTCACTAATTGTCAATGGAATTTTGTATTATTTATATGCATAAATATGAAAAAAAAACATTTTAATGAAATATTTATAAAATAAGATGTTTATAAATAAATCAACGTGATAATGAAGATAATAAAAAAAGTGCAAATTGATTTAACGTGAATCATAGAATGCAAGTAAGAAACATATAAAAGGAGACAAATCAACGATAGTCGTTTGAGGAAATAAGGAAATACATACTTTCAGCCAAGACATTACTTTGTGGGTTTTATCTATTAATGCAATAATGCATTTCCCTATAAATTTCAGCTCATATAGACAACTAGAAAACTATGCAATTTCACCTCAATATTTTTTAACCTTTGAATTGACCATTAATATATGTACCTGTAATTAAATTATCTGATTAGTCCTTGATGTACTGTAAAAGTCGTAAAATTCCCTCCGCAATAAATAATTAATTATATTAAAGAAATAATATACATATAATGAAACTAATATAGTTCTATATAAAGTATTATTGATTATAAAAATGTGACCTAATAATGTTTTATGTAAATAAAATCTATAGTAAAATTAAAATTCTACAATTACCATATGTACCTTCCTAAATTGATTTTTATTTGTATTTTACGAAAATTATGAATAAAAGAAGAAAGCAAATAAATACTCCTATCTGCTTTATACACAATATAATAATCTATCAATCATATGTAAGTGAAGATTTTATACTGTACGCTTTTAAATGTGCAATATGAGATTCTCTAGTTCAGCATATAGCCTTTAAAAACTCGTTAGTTACTTTACGTAGTAAAAAATCTTATAAAAAAATTCGCCTCTCACGCTCTCCACCACCGTCGATCTAACTTCTCGACCGATTCTTCTCTGTTTCAGACAACTGGGACCCGTTCCAGTTCGCCGACGTGGATCAGCTGAAGCTCAGCCTGGACTTCGGCGACGCTCAGACGACCTTCGACGCGCTCGCCGCTCCCAAGCGCTTCCCGAAAAGTCAGAAGACGCGCAGCAACGCCGAGAAGAGCAGCAACGAGAAGTCCTTCCCCTGTCCGAACTGCTCGAGCGTGTACAATCGGCACGACAACCTGACGCAGCATTTGAAGTACGTCTGCTTTCAGAAGCCGAGGTTCGCGTGTCCCTACTGCGACTACGTCACCAAGAGATCGTACAATGTGTACGGACACGTCAGGAGTAAGCACCCCACTGCCAAAGTTGGATACATCGACATCGAGGATCCCAATAACCTTGTGACCCCGCAAAACGCTAACAGATAAGTGAACTCTGGCGACGTCGTTGATGTGAGATCGCAAATAGATTTGATCGAATAGTGTAAATTGAGTTTCTACGAAGTATGATGATTATGTACTTTAGAATTTTTTTAAATTTCATTATTTTTTATTGAAAAAAAATTAATGTAGGAATGAATACTCGACTGCAATTAATTCTTGCGAAATGGTTTGAATGTGGACATTTTGATTGGTTTTTCGAGTAATATCTAGGGTTATTTTCTTCCTTTATATCTTCTTTTATGGGAAGAAGATGCAATTTAAGTCTTCTTATCTTAGGCAGTCAGTTTTGTTGGCAGCCGAAATAAATTAATAGGTTAATTAGATTGTTCCAAAAGTTGCATCAGATTACTTTTTACGTAATCTTAATAAGCGAACTTATTTACGGCGAGGGTGTAAATACAACTGCTATTACGGCTCTGTGAGCGTAAAATAAAAATGGAATATCAGCCCCTCTCATTCCGTGACAAAAATTATTGTTCGTCTTAATGAATTGTAACTTTTTAAGTTAGAAAAGGCAAAATTCCTCAATGGGTATTTTCTTTGAAGCGTTTTTTACAGTCTGGGATTAATATTTAGTAAAAAGAAACATAATTTTAAGAGTAATTTTTTCAGAATTAAAAAAGTTTTCATTAAAAAAAGAAGCAGTTGATATTTTTTACTCGATTTATTCATGGAAACTCCAGTAAGGATAGTCATTGTAGTTACAAATATGTAACGCTTGTTATAATCGTTATTTCTATACTTAAATTAATTAAAAAATTTGAACCAATAAGTTGACAAGTGGGTTATTTTTACTCGTTATTGTTCTCTTTATTATTATACATTGTTATTCATTTGTGTTCAGATAATATTTAGATTATTGTAGATATTTGTGATCGTTTTAGACTTTCTTTTAAGTTGCAGAAAATTGCTCAACAATTAGGCAGCCCCTAAGTAAAGGAAGAAAACTATTGAGAAAGCAACGCGTAACTCTACCACTACAATTATAGGGCGATCAATGATGTAAGGTAACATGAGCAAGATAGAAAAAATCGTGGTTTTGATTTATTTACAAGTTAAATAATAGTTCATCAATTTAAAAAAAAATTGTTTGCCAATAATGTAGCAAAATATTTGTTATAATATATTGTCTCGTAGGTTTGTAGAAAAAAAGTAAAATTGGCCTATGCTGCTCAAGTTGCTAGTCTATGGTCGGCTAATTATACTGCAGATGCGTCACGAGTTCTTAATAGCGACACTCCTTTATGGTCAGTGACCATAAGCCTCGAGGAACCTCGACCGCTCGGCGTGCTACGGTACCCCAGGACCTGACCTGCACTATTATATACCTGAGCGGTGCGTGCACCGCGTCTGGGGCCTTGCCTCGGGCCCCGCGTCGGGTGCCCCCTCTCTCGGCGGCGACCCTTCGTAAATATTCGCGTGCATTCGGCCTTCATCTCTCAACCGAGTCACTTCGCGTGCTCTCGAGTAAAGTTTGTTCTGCTGGGGTATTCCCAGCTGTGCCTTTCTCGAATCGGAGTGTTTAGCGTGTAGTGGTAACCTAAAAACTCTCGTTGAAATAAGTGCGTTAGTGATTTGTGAACTGTGTCGACGCTTGTGCGTGTCGGATATAATTGTGCGTAGTTTTTTTTGGCGTTTTTCGCTGTAATTAGGTCGTACAATTGCAGTTCATAAACCAACGCCGTGCGGATCACTTGCAGTCGTGGCGTCTCCCTTCACTTAAGTCTGTCCAGAATAGGGCCCCGCCGTGAGTGTCACAGAATAGTACTTTAACTACAAGCGGTAAGAGAACTTTCAATTTTAGCATCACATGTTGAATAACTATACTTTTTTACTGCAAAATAATGGAGTATTATTTCCGGTATTTTAAGCAAAAAAAATTATTTTACAAACTCTGACATTATTGGAATAAACAAGAGATTAATTTAGTTTTAATAGATATTTTACTTTACAATTGACAAAGTAACAGGCGATAATATATTAGTTATAGTATAGGCCCATACAAAAAAGGGGGGTTTTGTTGTAATAGAAATTATCTTCTATATTTGTATCATCTGAGTGTATGTCTACTGTGCCGTCAATTATACCTCAGATCTCCTCTGTCCCTTTCTAAGCAGAATACGTGTCAAGCGCATGCGTGGGTCGCCTGTCGCGCATGCGCAGGTCTCAGGCCAGCAAAATAGAAGACACAACTAAGTGACCTGTCTTATATCTTTCAAAATTAAAAAGAAAGAAACAAAGACAAGAGCGACCTGACGGGTACAAGAACCCTTCTGTCAAAGATTCGATTTTTTTAATAACTATAGAAATAACGATTTTATTAAGTATGTCGTCTACAACTATTTTAGTGACCTTTATTGTATTTAAATTCTTAATGACCTGATAAAGATTGAAATGATGTTTCATAGTTTCCATGAATAATTAGACGCGAAAAATCCACAATTGTTTTCTTTTTTCAAAGACAACTCTTTATTAATTAAGTTACACTATTATTAGTTAAGTAAATTTGCTAATTTTTTATAGAGTGTATTAGTGTCTAGTGAGACGAAAATGTTTTTTCCGTCTCAAATCTCAGAGCAGACAGTGTTAAAAGATGGATAGTATTGCATAACTCCTCCCCACAATTTTATTTTACAAAATAAAAATGTTTGTACTTAAAAAATCAACAATACTCTAAGCAAACATTTAACCAAGATTTGTCACTATTTAAATTTCATTGATTTACTAACAAATCTACCTCTTAAATAAGTTAATTTTATATTTACATTTTTAATCTAATCGATATAATTATGTGTTCATAATTGCGGCTAGTATTTATAAAAAAAATAGTCCTTAATTAATTCACAATTTTACAGAATTCAATATGTTTTTATCTTAAATATTTCTGACTGAACACCTTACTCATAGGTTCTAGTTTTTTATTAGCCAACCTTTTAGGTAATAAGTGAACTTTTTAAGAACTGCAATGTCAATTGCAAAATCGTGCGAATAAACAAAAGTGTAAATCAAATATGGACATTTACAAGTTACATACGATTGCAGTATTAAACGATTTTATGACACTAGTCCTCATAAATTTTTTGTTAAATTGTGAAATACATCCACTATGAAGTATTTTAATTAGTTTTAATATATTTTTGTATTTGTGTAAATCCATGTTTGACGAATTGAATATGTACAAATGATAGAACAAAAATGTAAAAAAGATACATTTGTAAATTGTTCATTCAGTTAGTTTAAATAAAAGAAAAATGTGTATAACTACACAAAATAAATTCTGGTTTAATCACAAAGATTATTATAAAAGTATCTCCCATTTAGCAAGTTCAAAATGCAGAAAACTTTAGGTTTTTATTAATTATAAAATTAATTATAAAATTATATTTTTTTACAGGTACAAGCAGAATTTTTAATTGAAGATTAACCACACTAAATCTTCATTTACCCCTTTTAGATTTATTAATATAAAGTAGATATTATATCCGTTAAAACCCTAAAATTAGATAAAAACTTACTAATGTATTTTTATCTATTAATTTAGTACCTTGAAAAACAACAGCAATCTCATTAAGGATTTTCATTGAATCGTACAAAACTCGTAACTTTTTTTTTAATATTTTCATTCTAAAATTTTCATTCCCATCACATTTGTGGCAGACAATCTGATTCAAGTCCAAGTCAACCCTCTCCCAGTTTCTCGATAGCTAACTCGAACTTCCATCTGTTGCAGACATAAATGAGGCATCGGTATCCCTCTATGATCCTCTGTCGCTGCTGCACATTCGAGACGTAGTCCCATCGCTTTCGAAAAGTAACGTTTGCCATCGCTGCGGCAAGTCCTACGTTCACTTCAAGCACTTGCAGCGTCACCTAATGTACGAGTGCGGTGTTCAGCCCCGGTTTTGCTGCTACTACTGTCCGCACCGCAGCCGGCATAAACACAATCTCATTAAGCATCTGCAATGTCGTCACCAGGATCAACAAATTCGCTACCACACAGACTCTTATCGGACACCTGATAATACACCAGTGAAAGACGAGAAGAGCAATATGTTTATGTAGAAATATAATATTGCCAAACTGGCTGTAAACCGATGCCGATTTCGAAAGTATACTCGAAATAATATTATAAAATAATATTATTTTAGAAAAGACAAGAAAGGTCAAAAACAGATAACGAATGTTACCGTTTTTTTTAAATTTTAGATATGGCCGGAAAGAGATCATTTCGGTCGAGTCTATTTCATTTGATTTTTTTGTTAGTTGCTTGGTACAGGGGAGAGCGGGACGTAGATGGTCACGCATACGATTTTTAGAGGCGTATTGTAGGCCACGTTATCATCTAAATTTGATCTGCAATCCATAAACTTGAGGTATCGTACCAATTATAAGTTAAGTTTAGGGGTTGCAGATCAAATTTGGATGAACAGGTGGCCCGTAATACTGCTCTAAAAAATTGTGTACGCGGCCCACTATGCCCCGTACTCCCCTACAAATTCTATAAACTTATAACTGTACTATAATTAATATAGTGTAACTTAAGCAAGAAACAGATAATCATGTGCTTTAGTACCAATTTTTGGTAATGTTGTCATGTTTTCATTGTTCATAAAAATAAAACTAAAATGCAATATGCTCAATTATATTTCAGTGAGTAATTGTTATTACTAGTAATTTGTATATTCAATGACAGCCAAATTAATTGATGAATAAACCACTTAACAATGATACTAAAGTAGGGAAGCTTGCATAACCTTATAATTAATTTTCAGTATTTATACACCTACAACGACGTTTCTGTAATCTTTGTTACCGTCTCCAAGGGTATTATTCCAAATTCATATTCAATATAAAAAATTTTCTAAATCAACATTTTTGTACAATAAAAACATGTAAATATACATCTCCATGTGTATTAATTTATTCAACACAGTTTGAACCATCTATAATTTTAAAGTGCGTTACGTTTATTTTTAAAATATCTACGGCGTTTGTAAAAGACTTAACAAACAGCTTCTATTTCAAATTAATCCCCTGTCCGCTTCTCGATAACTAACTCTTACTTCAATCTGTTGCAGGCATCAATGAGGCACTGATATCCGTCCGCGATCCGCTGTCGTTGCTGGACATTCGAGAAATCGTCCCAGCCGTTCCGAAAACGTACCTGTGCAATCGCTGCTCCAAATCCTATTGTCATTTCAAGAACTTGCACCGTCACCAATTGTATGAATGCGGTGTTCTGCCACGGTTTAGGTGCTATTACTGTCCGCACCGTAGCCGGCACAAACATAATCTCGTTAAGCATCTGCGTCAACGTCACCAGGACAAAAAAATTCGCTACCACACCGACTCCTAACAGAGACCAGGCGGTATAAATGCGATTGATGAGAAGAGCAATGTAGAAGATACAGCTAAGGTGGCTGTAAATTTATCCCGATGTTGACCTGCAGGTCATAATTTTGACACTGCAGGAATTTAACTAATGTAAATTAATCTATACTGAATAGTTAATATATAGTTAACAGTTAATTTCATTAATGCGAAATGTGATTTACTTCTTAAATGTTATACTTCTTATATATTATTCTTACCAAATGATATATCTTCTCAAACTTATGGTTGTTAATAAAGATTATTTTTTAAAAATCTTGAGTTTGTCACAACTTTACACAACCCCTTTCAATCATATTTTTAATTAAATTAAAATTAACAATACTTTTTCTAACCATGCTGGACGATTTCTTTTTTCAGATTGCGTAATGGAAATGGCGTACAAGTACGAACCTTTGAGTCAACCAATTTACGTAGATGCAAACTCCTCGGATGCATCCCAGAAATGCAATGTGTGTCACCAATGTGGCAAGTCCTATAAACACTACAAGCACCTGGTTAGTCATCAGCGAAATGAGTGCAATATTCGGCCGAGGTATCGGTGTTTTTATTGCGATCATAGAAGTTCGCGCAAGTACAATATGGCTAGCCACATTCTCCAAAAGCACAAAAATTCCGATGTTAAATATCTTGACGATCCCTGAACTGTTTACATTTTCATTGTAAAGCGCACAGAGAAATAAAGACTTCACTTAAATCGTAAACATAGAGTTATTTTTTCTTTCGGTTTTAGGTTGTGTTGGCATTATCAGGTATTATTATTTAAGGTATTGGTGTATTAATGTCATTAACCACAGGGAAAGTGTTCTCTTTACCTTTGTAGATATCCCAAACTTTTTTTTTAAATTTTCTCTTTTAATATCTTGCTGTTTCTAAAACCTAACGGCTCGATGGCATTTAGAAGGATCGCAGTTAGGTTCTTACTTAGTACTATTGATTTTACAATATATAGGTACTAAATTAACCAATGACATTTGCTTACATGAGGAAATACCATTTCCAGGTTACACGAGAATGTGGCTGACGGGGTACGACAACACAGTGGTGCCACCGCCTCGGCACCCAGTGACTATAAAGAGAACAGTCGAGGATTTAAGGCGCGCAAATACCTGTCATCAGTGCGGGAAGTCTTACAAGCACAACACGAACCTCAAGCGCCACATAAAGTTCGAATGCAACAAACCGCCGAGATTCTGCTGCTCTTACTGTCCCCAGCGGTGCAAGCACAAGAACGACATGAAAAATCACATTCTCAGGTGTCACAAGGGTCAGATTGTTAATTTTTACACCCTGTAAATCTTTACAAATTGTATATGTAGAAATAAAAAAGAAGTTATATTTGTTATTCAGTAACGTAATTAACTGTGTCAATTTAAAAACAAAATCTTCCAGAAGAGGTTTTGGATACTTTTATATTATTTAATTAATTTTTTCATTTTAATTAAATATCTAATAAGACTAAATAAGACGAAATATCCTGTAAAATGTAATCCATATTGACATGGATGTAGAAAACGTCTAAGTTAACAATTGCCGGGCATTTGTTATTTCGTCTGTGGTTCAAACAAATTTTGGCTGCAATCAAATAAGGTACTTTTCTTGAATTTTTTGCTAAAAGTTTAACTAATGAATCCATTCCAAATTTATTGTTAGCATGAGTTACGTTATGCTTATTCTATTATGTAATTTTAAGGAATATAAGTGTTGCAAAATTTTCAGCGAAAAATTCATCAAAACAAAAACAATCTTCTGACTGCGCTAGAGACATTGTCTCCCCTGCAACCGAAATTTTGAACTGGTTTTTATTATATTTCACTCGAACGTCAGATATTTTTATCTTCTTAATATAAATGATTTTGTTATTTTTGTAACAATGTACGTATTGTAAGTAATAGTTTGGTAAGATCTAATAAATATAAGATGATAAAGTATTATTATATTGTGCAGAAATAATCTAAAAATGTTAAAATGATGTATTG
Organism: Eurytoma adleriae; assembly: GCA_900480045.1. NCBI lineage: Eukaryota > Metazoa > Arthropoda > Insecta > Hymenoptera > Eurytomidae > Eurytoma > Eurytoma adleriae. Next base: position 40,463 of record UXGC01000617.1, on the reverse strand, counting down.
ATTTGCTTCGAAGATAATAATTTTAACTCCTAAAATTAATTCTGCATCATGTCACGTATCGTTTTCATTCCAATAGTAATAGTACTAACGGTTTACTTTGTAAATAAAAAAAGTTTGTTTGTACCAGTGGAGAATAAATACTGAACCGTCATTAATTTGTAAAACGTGACATTCTTTAATCGACCTATTTAATTATCCTTTCCGATTTATCTAAGGTGTTGTATCAATGATGTTATTAACCAAATTTTGTTTCGAGTTTCAGGAAGATTCCAGCCTTCTATAAGGGGACAAATTTAGAAGAAACTAAGCTGGGGAAAATTTCATCGTATAATAAAGAATTTGAAGACTTAGAATTTTTTGAAAAATATCAATGAAAACATAAAAAGCAAGAAGAACGGCGACAAGAATAGTAAACACGTTGGTCAACACACATGCAACTTATACACCAAAGTGTACAAGTGTAACTTCCATCTGAGGAATCACCAGACTTATGAATGTGGTAAACCTCTACGATTCTGCTGCTATTATTGCAGCCAAGCGCAAGGCCCAAATCAAGTCGCATATACAACAATGCCATTTTTTGTTTAAGTTATTACATGCATACCATAAATATTTAAGTAAATTTTCAAAGAAATTATATTTTAATTTGATGAATTTCTAGTACCATAAAAATAATTTATAAACTTACATCAAGGTCCTGCGAGTATTATTTAATAATAAACCACTGAATTAATCTTTATTTATATTACGTAATGTTACATTTTTTACGAATTATTAAAGGCTGACAAAGGGTTAGTATAAGACCATTTTCTTACATTATGATAATTTTTTTATTTCTTTTACTCCTTGCACAGGGATTGGCAGTTTCCGCTGAAAATAACAATTCATAAATGCATAGATCATCAAATAATAAATAAATTATTATTTAAAAGATTTATGAAACAATAATCAATGTATTGTATATGTATGTATCTTTTTAATTTAAATTAAAAAGTTTTAAAATATGCAGCACTGTGAACATGTTAGTTATAAATATATTGTACATTCTCCAATTTTGATACTAAACTTTTATATATTGTCTAAGAGCCGAGAATAATATAAGAATTAATAATTGACTTCTCATTTTAGTTTTCTTTTCAGAAGCTGCAGGATAACCCAGGAAACCTAAACTTCAAAGTAAGTGATGCAGCAGTACCATAAGTCGGACACGCATTTCTGTACATACATGTATAAAAAACTATCTGTACATTTATGCACGGCAATGAAAACGTGTAAAAAATTTAATCTATCTCTTCGCAAGATCTATGTCTGTCGAAGGTTTGACGCTCAGTACTGTAGCCTATGCAATTTTTAAATAACTCTATGGTAAATTGCATGAACTAAAACATAAATAAATCTGCTCAACTAAGTCTTTGAACTATATTGTGACAGTCCAGCGAGACTTTTCTCGCCCAACACCCGCACTAACACCGCATATTTTTTTCCCTTTGCAGATTTCCCCTTCGTGGGTATGGAAGAAACGTGGCAGCCTCAGATGCTTCTGCAGCAGGGGACGGCACAGCCGCTGCAGCAGCATATATACCCGTGCGACCGGTGCAGTAGATCGTACAAGACACTCGGCTCGCTGTCGCGCCACAAAAAATACGAGTGCGGCAAGCCCCGACAGTTCGCCTGCAATTACTGCGAGTACAGGGCGACGTACAGGGACCACCTGCAGAGGCACATCGAGTCCAGGCACAAGATTCCGCGGCACTAAACTTCCATATACTTTCAAAGTATTCGAAAGTTCGAATAAATTTCGAATAAATTTTGTGCTTTCAGGTTGTATTGGCATACGTCAGTTTCAAGTAGTTAATTTTTATCTGAAAATTTATAGTTTCATTTTAAAGAAGAAGTACTAAAAAAGGTTCACCTTTTTTTCTAATGATCTATACACTGTAAAAAAGACATGAATTTTCATGCATTTACTGGAAGCAAATTTTATTGACGTACATGAATTTTATTTTTTTTAAATAAATTTAATTTACTTTACATTAAATGTAATGTAAATATAATAAATTTCATGCGTTACATTAATTTTAATTGACGCTTTTGAAATTTGCTTCCAGTACATGCATTAAAATTCATGTAATTATTTTTGACAGTATAGGTTTTATCATATATGATATAACTTATAACTTATTTTTTGATTTGATTAACTAATACAAATATTTGAAAAGTGATTTCGTCAAAATTAAAAACGTTTTTTAGGTTTAATTTTTCTTGAAACTGACCGTATAGATAGCGAGTAGAGCCTTAAATTGCTCCATTGAACATTTACTCAATTACAGTGATGACCCTGTCACTTTACGTTTAATGTGTTATCTTCCGCCGAAATTCAGTAAGTATTAACTGAAACTCGATTTCCCTCTAAAGTTGAATTAATGAAAAACGACTATAATTAATAAAAATTGCTTCCACTAATCACTGCAATTTTCAGTGACACTTGAACACTATTTTCAGCTGTTTTTCCATAGTTCAACTTCGAAAAGCAGAGGATAAGCAGTAATCTCGATGTAACCTTGTACATATATATCTATAAAACTTTTGTAATCACGTGTGGTAAAAGGCACTGAAGCTTGAAAATGAATGTATTCATAATAAACTGTAAATACCGATAATTCCGACTATATTCGCTCTAACCCCCCGACTCACCCCTCTAAGCGTACACCTCGCGTAAGTAAACCGCATGGTCAATCGTAGCCCTTCCGGAGATGACGCGCAGCGCCCGCCAGCATCACCGCTCCCGTGCTAACCCTCGCTATTTTTTTTGTTCGTTGCAGAGTTCTTCTTCGTGGAGATCGGGGAGCACCTGAAGCCGTTCCGACGGATAAAACTGAGCCACCGGCACGACGAGTCGCCCACGCCCAACGACGCACTGGAGAAGCACGTCTGCCACAAGTGCGGCAAGACCTACAAGTGGCAGTACACACTGGGACGGCACATCAAGTACGAGTGCGGCAAGCCCGCCAAGTTCACCTGCGACCTGTGCCCCTACCGCGCCAAGCGCAAGGACAACCTCAACTACCACGTCGCCCACTGTCACTCCAAAAACAAGACCAGGCACACTCGTTAGGGCGGGCAACCAAGCGAGAAAACCCGATGGGGTTTGAGATAGAGGAGCAATAACAGGAATTTTTTTTTCGTTTTTCTTACTGTAATCGGAAAAAATGTGAAAATTTGAAATATAATCATTTTTTATCTTTGCGTATTCATAATCCATTAAATTTCCAAGTAAAAGTTGCAGTGTGACTTATCTAGGAAATTTAAATTGAAGGTTTAGTGGTTACTATTTGGGAAAGTGATCATCTCAATAGTAAAAGATGCTTTATTCTCTATCAGGAATTTATTATATTAGATATAGCCCACGAAGAGATTCTTTTTGCAGCTCAAAGAAACTATGACAATGAAAAAAAACTGTGGATAATGAAAAGACCATGGATTTTTATAAATAATATTTTATTTTTAGGATATTTTAGACTGTCAAAAATAATTACATGAATTTTAATGCACGTACTGGAAGCAAATTTCCAGTAAATGCATTAAAATTCATGTTTTTTTTTACAGTGTACAATAACATTATCCAAAACTACATTCCTAGCATATTTTTGTAAGGTATATAAATACGGTCATGTTTTCCAAAATATCAATTTTTTATCACTTTCCCAGACTGTAGGATAAGTAAATCTTACTAGAAGATTTGTGTCAGTGTATTTCAATAGGTATCAGAGCAATTATGTGATTCGGAAGGAAGATTTATAATAATTGATTTTAATAGATAACTAATAGTGATACATTTTCTACTTCTTTCATTTTTAATATTTAGTTTCTCATTATTGTGATTCATATATTAATCATGGTAAAAGATAATAGGAACAAATATTTCAGATACAAAAAATCTTTACTTACAAATTTTTTATTATTAAATTAAACCAAAAGCTTTTCATTTTTAATATTACTGAATCCACTGCAATTTTTGCTAAGAAATTTTCAAAGCGCAATTCTTAAAAGCGGCACAAACTTTTTCCTTAATTCTTTTCTGGCATAAAGTTTCCTTCTTTAAACATTACTTGTACGTAACAATAATATTTTTGAAGATACGTTTAGCTGTGAGGAAGCAATAAATTCCACAAACATACTTTTTTGTTTGTATGATGTAGTTCTAAGTTTGAGAGCGGTTGCTCATGTACGTGTGTGTGTGTTAATTTACCGTAATTTTGAAATTGATTATTAGGAAGTCGTAATTTTAATCACGACCGAACAAACACCTTCTTCTTTGTATTCCTTTTTTTCCATTATTTGTAATTGGCTCGTACAAACAGGGCCCGTAAGTGTAATTTCTATTTACCTAAGGGCCCTTTTTGTTAAACCCATTTACTTTATGAATTATTTGAATTTTCATATTTAGTTTTATTTTTAGAATACATAATTAACTCAGCAGAGGTCTATAAGAACAATATTTTTGTATGTGTTTAATTTATCTACTTTAGAATAATTTTTTATTATCATTTTCTTTAACAAGCTAATTTTCCTATTTTTTAATACATTCATAAATGTTTATTTTTTATTTCAGTCAATTTAGTTGTGATCTATTTATGAGGTAGTTTTAAAATATTTGATACGTTAAAATAAACACATGAATGTATCATATGTAAAAATATCATTTACACAAAATAATATAGTCTTACAATTATAATTTTTTGTATATAATATATTATGTGTGCAGATAATGCAATTCAATGTAACCAAATACTGGATAATGTTAATAGAAACCGTATCTATTATCTCTGCGTTATCTAATAAGACATCTGCGCGCAAATGTGTGTAAGAAGCAACAAAAAAAATTGTGACTTAGAACCACTGTAAGCCATTAATTACTACTGTAAGACAAAATTAATTGTACATTAACTCTTTAATCAATCAAATAAAAACGTGAACCACTGCAATTGAAAAATCTCCATGGTGCGCCTATTTATGACACCCCCGCCCCTCACCGTAGCGAACAAATCGTCTCACCCTTATCATCACTCTTCTAACGTATATCACTCGCCTTAGATTTTAAAATTAAACCCACACCCCGGCCGGTTAATCCACGTGACCTCGCTGACCTGTTCGCATGTATCCGCTGTTGCAGATCCGGAGGTGCCCCACCGCTACTTGCCGCTGCAGCAGGTGACCCTGCGCATCTTCAAGGCGGAGCCGGACCCGCTGGCCATCGGACCCGGCTACGAGTACATGTGCTCCCAGTGCGGCAAGGCCTACATGCGGCCCAACACCCTCAAGCGACACATGAAGTACGAGTGCGGCAAGCCGGCCAGCTTCTCCTGCACCTTCTGCGACTACCGGTGCAAGCGTAAGGACAACCTCAAGTGCCACATCAGCAGCTGCGAGAAGAGGGCCAACAAGGCACAGATGAAGTTCGTCAAGCCCACCGACCCATAGGATCGACTTTTTGGACAGCCGTGCTTTTTTCGCACCGCTTAATTAAGTGACGTTGTTGTTTTTTTTTTTTTTTTTTTTGCAAGGGAATTGATAGTTCGAGCGCGAGAAATGCGCCATCAAATGTTTCTTGGTTTTTTTTATGTATACACATATATTTTGATATACTTAATTAATTTTGATGAGTAACAAATAGAGAGTTGTGTAACGAGAGGACAATGTCAGCTTTTTTGTAGCGAGACTTTGATCGCTGGGCTAAAGTTGACCTGCGTTTGTATTTTCTTTTCTCTTTCCCTCTCGTGATGTACAACTTATTTGTTTTTACAAAGGTGTAATTAACTTGTCCCTTTTGAAGCGATTTTTAATAAATGGGGAGATAAAGCACTTTTCTCCTCGTTTCTCAAAAGTTGCATGAAATACACAATTGTCTATACTGCTCTTATAGGCATAAAAAATGACCTACACCTGATAAAAATACTGCGTAGTAAATTTTAATTTATTCTTTCTTAATACAATTTTAAGTGATTTTCTCTGTACGAGCCATGCTATATTCATGTCGCGCTCAACCAGGTAGTGTGTACATACTTGCATAGACTAATAATCTGCTATCGATTGCCAATCACACGGGTTTAATGTTTTTATAATTAATATATACTATATGATGTAAGTCTAGTCCGCGCAAGCTGGATCACCACTAAATGATGAAACAAAAACTGTACAGTGTGTCCTTTATTTATAAATTTGTCGCAATTATTTCTAACATTTTAGATTTAAAGTGTGTTTCCACGTCTAATTCTAGAACCTATACGATCACTACAAAATTCGTTTGTAACTTTCTTTTTTTTGTAAAAAAAATAAATAAATCCAAGAAAAAGTACCAACTCCCCCTCGTTCTGACTAACACCGCCCCTCTCAACCCCCTCCCTCGGAGTACCCCTTGGACGTTAAAAGAGAAACACGAACCAAATCGCCCTCAACTGGTGCACTTATTAACCCGTTCTCCGTTTCAGGCGTTCGCGGTTTGAAGGTGTGGCCGGGCTCGACGGCGCGCTGGCCACAGCCGCTGGACCGCGCCAATCGGTGCACGCAGTGCGGCAAGACGTACGTGCACGACTTCACGCTGCGCCGGCACATCAAGTACGAGTGCGGCAAGCCCCCGCGCTTCGTCTGCAACTACTGCCCCCACCGCAGCAAGTACAAGTCCAACGTGCAGCAGCACATACTGCAGCTGCACAAGGGCCTGCCGGTCCAGATCAACGTCGATCCCGAGATCAAGCTCGAGTGCAAGCAGCCCCCGGCCCGCCAGGAGCGATTTTAGAGGCGAACTCGGTGCGGTGAGTTGCCGAGCTTTCCGGCTCGCTTGGTGGATGTTTCACGAGGGAGGGATGCCGATGAGAGTTGCGAGACTTATTTTTCGGGCGTGGAAAGCTTGTGGCTTTCGAAATATTGGCAATATTCGTTATTGTGAGATTTTTTATACCGTCTATTGGGGTCCACGTATTTAAGGTTCGTCTGAAACTGCAGGTTTCATGTTTAGATCCATAGACACGAGAGTTTCAGTTTCGGATTAGCTTTGAAGAAGTGGACTACAGTGTCTACCGTATATGTATTACTTTGTGGATTCTGTCTGCGAGAATTTTATTAGTAATAAAACAATCGAGATTGTTGCGTATTTTTTGTAATTTTTATGTAAAGTGATCCGATTTTACCGATTCTCATAATATATACCTTAGAAAAGAAAACCACAGTTCTTTATTATACAGTCTACATTTGATGATTTCACTTGTAAGTTCAGTAACCTAAATATACTTCTATATGAATGTTGCGCGCGAAGTATCCCTACCCCAGATTTACTCAAATTACATTATCAAATCCATCCTCTTCTACACAAAACTAGTTATAACAATAAACATTTCTAAGATTTACTTTTAAATTAATTTCGCTTCGTAACAGAATGAAATGTTTAATTTTAGGTCCCCTTGACGGAAGCTCCAAGAAGAAACGGAAAAGAAGAAAACCGGTGGCAGTTGGGAACAACGTGTGCCAACGCTGCGGCAAAACGTACAATTACGACAAGAATCTCAAGCGACACATGAGGTACGAGTGCCAGCAGCAGCCGCACTATAGCTGCCCGTACTGCTCTTACAAAGCGTTCTACACCTTTCTTATAAAAAATCACGTTGCTAGGTGCCACAAGGACGAGGGGTTTACGTACGTCGATGTCCCCTGATGATCCTGAAAAAGAAATTTACACGTTTTAGGATAACGTGAAGCCTACTGATTTGAAGAATTTACTAGTTTCTAGATTTTGAGAGTTAACTTAAATGAAAGTATATGCACAACGTATGGCCTATATGAGTGTAATTAAGTATATTTTTATTTATTGTATTCGATCTTGCTTTAAAAAAAAATGAAATGTACAAATTTTTTTGTAAATATTCATCCTTCTGTTGGCGTTTATATAGCAGTATAAAATCTTAAAGTATAGTGGAAGAAAAAAAACCTTAATACTTACATTAGTGTCAATTAATATTATTGTGAATAAGTTCTAGTTGTAAGTTATTCACAATAAATGTGATAACTCATTTTGTACTTAAAGACCTCTACTCCGTACACTGATCAAAATAAATTTTTTTCCAAACTGTGCAGTATTATAATAAAGATAATAATCTCTGAACAGCATCGCCGCCAGTTTATTTCTTCTTCCACTCCCACATCAAAATAACAAAATACTTAAAAAAATTACGATCAAATAATTGACAAAATCTTATTTGTTTTATCAGCAACAGGCTACCAGAAGTGGAGCAGCTACCAGAGTTGGCCGTCGTCGAGGCAACACCACGCGCCAGGCAGTCACGCGTGCCAGAAGTGCGGCAAATCGTACACGTCGGCGGGCAATCTGAACCGCCACGAGAAGTACGAGTGCGGCAAGCAGCCGAGGTTCTCCTGCTCCGACTGCCCCTACCAGAGCTACTACCTCTTCAACATCCAGCGACACTTCGCCGCCTGCCGCCAAAAGAGAAAATCCTAAAACCAACCCCTCCTGGACCGGTGTAACTCGATCGTGTAAAAAGTTAATTCTCTCGCAAACTCGTACACCAAACACTCGACTAACTTTGTTTCTCCGGGTGCCTCCTCCCGCTTGTGTGCTGTAGCGTGTACATGGTGCCGAGGAATGCGCGCACGTCGCGGCCAGGATGAACCTAACCGCAGTGAACGTTTACTTTGCTATTGCAGGCGAAGAAGCGGAACTGCCGGCGAAGCCGGCGCCGGGCGAGCTCGAGTGCCGGCAGTGCGGTAAGGCCTACAGGACCACCGGCAACCTCACGCGGCACCTGAAGTACGAGTGCGGCAAACCACCCAGGTTCTCCTGCTCCAACTGCCCCTACCAGAGCTACTACCACTTCAACATCCAGCGGCACTTCACCAGCTGTCACCAGAAGAAAAAACCCTAAAACCTTGTATCCTCGCCATTATACCTCGATCACGTAAAAAAAAAATCATTTGACCTCGTTCGTCTCGCAAACTCGTATATACAAAACACCCGACTAACTTAATCTGTCACACCGCGACCGGGTGGCTCCCCCCGCGTTTGTGCTGTAGCGTGTACATAGCGCCGAGGAGCGCGCGCATATAGCGGACTGTGTGAACCTAACCGGAGCGAACGTTTGCTTTGCGATTGCAGGCGAGGGAGCGTGGCCAAAGTCCGACGAGGCGGGACGGCCGACGAAGCCGGCGCCGGGGGAGCTCGAGTGCCGGCAGTGCGGCAAGGCCTACAGGACCACCGGCAACCTGTCGCGGCACCTCAAGTACGAGTGCGGCAAGCCGCCCAGGTTCTCCTGCCCCGAGTGCAATTACCAGACCTGCTATCGGTACTCCCTGCACAGGCATCTGCTCGCCTGTCGGTACAAGAGCGCCAGGAGAGGCGGACAGTACGGATGATAGGCTTGCGCGAGATCGCCTCGATCGTTTACTCCCGGAAGTGAAGATTTTTTGGACGATGAGAATAGCTCGTGTCGTTTGTACAGCGGGATATTGCTATTTTTCGGAAGACGTTTTGTTAATGACTTATAAGATTCTTTCGGTACATTATCTTGGTTTTGACAATTAAATGTATTCTGTTGATTCAAATTTAAAGAATAGTCGAGATTTCTTTTTGCACATTGAATTGAAACACAAAGAGATTTATTAATTAATAAAAGGTTTTAAAGTAATTCATTGTTTTGTGTAATTCATGAAATCCTTGCTTATAACAATAACTGTAATACCATGTTTAATTATGTAATTTAGTCTCAACTACCTACTAATGTATTATGGCCACTTTTTTTCAGGTGACTGAATGCTGAACCCAAAGAGACGTGGACACCGGAACTATCTTCCTACAGTAATAAAACGAAAAAACTAAAGTAATCGGCGTATAAATCCTCTCAGAAGTGATGAACCTAAAAGCGTAAAACCAGTTATACTTCATCGGACTGGTTTTGACATTATCAAATGATTAGTAGTCCTGTGCTGTATACCAAAATATGCGCACGGTCAATATACATAAGTATACAGAACAGAAAGACAGAAATATATGTATAAGAAAAGAGAATAATCGTCTTTCAAATTTCTTCAAATTTTTTATAGTAATTAATTTGAAATTTCAATTAATTCTGCAGTGTGTAGGGATTGTTGGTATAACAAGAAATCAAAATTAATATATACAAATTTTAGTGATACTTTACATCTAAATTATCTTCTATAATGTATTTAAATGCTACAAATTATATTATGTTAAATAAAAAGAGTAAGTACAATGACCACCCTAAGCGTCGTAAATCTGCCAAGTACCTACCTTTATAAACCTTACTGTGAACATGACTAACACGAAAACCTGAAGCCCAATCTTAACGAGTTTGATTTTACGCACACGACTATCCAGCTCCAAAGCGTCTTACTGACCAGTCGCCCTTGTTTTCTTTTAGATCCAATCTTCGTCCCGTATGCAGCGCCGAACGAAGAGCCCGAGCACGTCGAGAACCTGGTGGTGATGCGGCGCTTGTACCGCAGCGACCCGAACAACCTGCACGTCTGCCTGAACTGCGGCAAGTCCTACAAGCACCTGAACCACCTGTCGCGCCACCAGAAGTACGAGTGCGAGAAGGACCCCCAGTTCACCTGCCAGTACTGCAACTTCCGGTGCAAGCGGAAGGACTACTTAAAGCGCCACGTGAGCCGGCACGAGGCGAAGCTCGCCAATCAGACCGCGTGAGCGCGTCTTAGATCGCGACCTGTACGTTCGGCATGAGCCCATTCCCCATAGTGTACTAGTCCAGCCTCGGTGTTTTAACAAAAAAAATAAATGAATAAACAAATAAAACTAAAGAAAGAAAAGGAAATCGACCTGCCGTCAGTGTACCTAACACCAGGTTTCTCCGCTTCTCTGTTCCAGAGTCCGTCGCCGATCCGCTCGGGATGTTCGACATGTACGACCTGGTGACGCCGGTCCTCGGCGGCCAGCTCAAGGTCGAGATGGACGAGGAGGAGGACTACTCGCTGGCGCCCTGCGACCCCAAGCACCCGAACGTCTGCCTGCGCTGCGGCAAGTCCTACAAGCACTCGTCCCACCTGATCCAGCACGAGAAGTACGAGTGCGACAAGCCGCCGAGGTTCGGCTGCTTCTACTGCGCCTACCGCAGCAAGCGCAAGACCGACATTCGCAGGCACATCAGGATCAAGCATCAGGACAAGGACTTCAAGTACAAGGAGGATTCCGATTAAGCCTGGCGCTACGAACCCGAGATTTTGAACAAAGAAGTGATGTCGAGGGATGAACTGTTTTACGTGTAATTCATTTTTTTTTATTCGATTTAGTAGTTGGAAGAACGAACATTCATGAGGTGACTCGAGGATGTTCAAGAATATAGACATAGTTTGCTTTGACTTTTATACTGCAGATCTTAGAATTTAAATAATAGACTTGTTGGTCTTATTGCAATTGCTGTTGTTAGTATCAGCATTGTCATTAAACTAGAAATTTTGTTGGATTTCTAAGTAATTTTTATACTCTAGCTTCTGTTATTAATTCAGGACTAAGATGTAGTTATTAAATGGATCTGCATAAAGATTTGCATAAAAATAAAATTTGGCTTTTTTGAAAATATAGATTGTACGGTTATTACTTAGATTTTGAGTATATAGATTGTACGGTTACCTTGCTTGATAACCGGAAAAAATTTCCATACGATTACGCTGTAATTAAAAGCTGAAAAAGAATAAACACCTACAATTTCTCCTGAAATTTATTGCGATATTGTCAATAAAATACCTAGCTTGTTATGTTTTTGAATATACAGATAGCTATTATAATTAAGAAACAGGGTTTCCATGTAAATAACAATAGTTTACGTTAAGAAACTAAATTATCATTTTCTGACTTGTAGTCAAGTCAGCACTATTCACGTGTAAACGTGACTATTGAAATAGTGATCCCATTTATGATAATATTATTAGCCTACGAAGTTAGACAGTAATTTCTTTGAATTCATCAATAAATGTTCTTTCGTCTACTTTTAACAGATGGTGTTCCTACACTGCCTTTTATTTGTCACTTAGATGTTTCTATTAAAAATAAATCGATTTTTTTTATTTTAACATATAAATTGTTTAAGATCGTAGAACTAAAATTCAAATAATTGTATTATGCGATTAAAGAATCTCATGTAAGTAATCCGAAACCTTCCTGTAAATCAGAACTACCAAAAAATGAAATGTTAAATTAATAAGTTACAATGTTATACTAGTGTTAAGCAATCATTGTACACAGTAAATAAATTTTTAAAAATTTGTAACTCGAATTAACTTTCGAACCGCTTTAGAAGAAATAACTCTACCGTATATGTACCTTTTAAGTGTATATAATTTAAGAATAAAGAAAAACTTACGCGGATAAAATTTTTTGATAAAACTAAGAGGAAAAGCATAGCAACTATAAGCTCCGATTCACTGAATTTAAAGAGAGTTGATTTTTCTGTGATCATTACTTTGTCTTTACAATATCAAGTGGGTTACCGCACCAATATTGGAAATCGTACCCGGTAAAATCGAAGGAGAATTTCTGTAACACTATAAAATTTTCCTAAGCGAATATAGGAAACCCCTTTTTCTTATACAGCAGATATCTTACTTCTTCAAAATAGGAATTTTGAAGGATCACATTTCTTGAGTAAAAGAAAAATTCCCTTTAAAAAAAGGAAATTCTCCTGCATTTTTCTATTTAAGCACTATTTCTACTCGTTTTATCCGCCATGATAATTTTTCAGAATTTACCATGTCAATTTTCAGAACAATTCTGCTCATTTATAAATGCAAGTCAAACCCGCGAAATTCCGTAGATCATGGGGAAGATGAGAATAATTGTAAAGCGCATTTTTAAAATCTGTAACAGAGTATGATAGTTAATAAAATTCAGCATTTCAATTTGATAATTCTTCTGCAGCAAGTCTTTTTTTCCATACATGAGCCTTTTCTTACAGTGCTTGTAAGTTTGGTATGAGGAGGCATGAGCTTCATTGCACTTTTTACTTAAACATTTTTTTACACATTAATCAAATGGCATAGTTGTCATTTGTAGTCTTTTTAATTGTTATTAACAAATAAATAAAAAAAATCATACGTAGAAATTATTTTGTAAATTAATTTCCTTAACGATTGGATGTTTACTCGTCTAAAAATCCTCACAGAAGTAAAATAGAAACGTTGTCACTAACGGCAAATATTTTATTTTTTCAGGACTGCCTTACGAAGCTAATGAAGTATACGAGGTTAACTTTAAAACGGAAGAAAATACAGAAAAGTTCGAGGGAGGCTTGCAATTCTCAAATAGTACTTATGAATCTAATCCTAACACATCTGACGACCAACTTACTCCTCGACGTCGTTCAAGGCGATCCATGACACAAGGTAAAGTTAATTTCTTCGGGCTAATTTTTTTAATCCCCTCGATTACTAACTAAACTGTCGTATTTTAGGCAACGAAGAGTACGTGTGCGAAACGTGCGGCAAGACTTACATGCAGCCGGGCAATCTCAGTCGCCACGTGAGATACGAATGTGGCAAGTCGCCAAAGTTTTTCTGCAATTATTGCCCGCACCGAGCAAAACTCAAGAGCAACCTCATAAGTCACATTCGAAACGTGCACCCCAACGAGGCTATTATGTTTACTGATCTTTCGTAAATTTGCGTTAATAAATAATAAAAGTTATAATATGTCATTGAAATTTGTAACAATAAAAGTCTGAAACGAAGCGATCTTCTCGATTCTCACACAATCCCCTTCCTGCGAGTCGTCATCTGCGTGACAAATCGGACAGAACAGAGTGAAATTTCGAGTGAAAAATCTACCTCTCTCTCTCTCTCTCAATCTCTTCCTCTCTCTCTTAACAATAATTAAATATAAGAAAAACAGCCACCAATGTAAATCGGTGCAACAAAGAAGACTCCCCTAATGACCGGACGCACGCGTTCTGCCTCTGATTCCAGGCGACGAGTCGGCGGGTAACCTGTGGTACCAGCAGCCCTACCTGCCGGAGAAGGCGAAGCAGGCCGGCGGCAGGCTCGCCCCGGCGGCGCTCCCCACCGGCAACGGCGACGGCAGCAACAGCTGCCCCCGCTGCGGCAAGACCTACATCCACTTCCGCCACCTGAAGCGCCACCTCAAGTACGAGTGCGACAATCCCCGGCGGTTCTGCTGCTCGTACTGCCCGCACCGGTCCAACCACAAGATCGACATGCAGAGGCACATCGTGCGCCGCCACCAGGGCACCAGCATCAAGTTCTACGTCCTCAAGTGAGCAGGGATCGCCCGGGGACACGGGCGGGCCCCACCGCGCGACCACTCGCCTTTTTCCGTTTTTCTCTCACCTTTTGGAAAAGTGTCCGCGTAAATTTCGCGCCAAATTTTTGCAGAGTATTTTTACGACGTAAAGTTGAACAAGTAGGATTTCACTTAAATAAGTGAGTAGTCACTTATTTAACGTCAAATATTTTCCAGATGTTATATTACGTGGAAGACTTTTGACATAAAGTAAGTGAATATTAGAGGGCTACAGAAATGCTGCAAAAGTAAATTTGAGGATAAAAATTCTGGAAATTTAAATTATGCAGGTACTTGGTAAAAACAAGCATAATTTACGCGGACATTTTTCTTAATTATTCGTGCTGGATGAGGGACGCGCGGGCCGCCCTCGGGGGAAGACTCACGAATTTTACGAGGCTGATCGCGCGGCAGCGTGTCGATTTTTAGCGAAGGATGATCTGCATGAATGCGTGATTTAGATAGGTTCTGATTTAAGTAGTTGTTAAGAGCTGAGTTTTTTTTTCTCAATTAATATAGCTGTATTCTTTTTCCTTTTTAATTTGCGTTGTTAAGTGTAAACAAAATTAGCGCGAGAACTGACATTGATGATGCAGATTTGAAGTATTTCGATGTATTTTTCTAAATTTATTTGTAGGCCATTATTTTCTTACTTTCTTTTTTATTGTACGAAACTCAAAGTTTACCAATTTATCCGATGTTGATAGTAATTTAGAAATTGTGAAAATAACATGTTAAACACAAACACATAGGATTTAATTATGCTGATGTGTAAAAGATTGACGAAAAGTGTAATAAATTTGTCTTATAAAAAGGTACCCTGATTGTTATTTTTATTATTGTTTATAAGACTGTATCTTAATATCGCTGTCTTAACAGAACCTGGTGACGTACTTGCAAAAACTGTAATTTTAAAAGGATTGGTAACACGCACGTCTCATAAACATTAACACAGTCAACAATAAATATCTGGTAAAATCTATTGTACAAATATATTTAAGTTTTTTATACTGCTTTTTTTTATTCGTTACATGGATTACTAATATAAAATATTACTAAATCCTTTATTTAGAAAAAATCATCCAAGCAGTACAATAATTCATTCTTAAGAATCTTCTAATAACTGAATATTTATTTATATTTCAGAGGGCGTTGAAATATACATAAAGCAAGAGGCACAGTATGTGGATGAAGATGAACACGTACAAGATATAATAGAACGTGAGTATAACTAGAAGTATAAATGCTTATAAATTCAATATTTTTTAATTTATCAATTTTTTAATTAGTCTTAAACTTTTTCTTAATTTATCTAAAGTGACATCAAAAGAAGGTAATTGGAAATGAAGGGAAAAAGATTCTAAGATTTCTTTTTACAATAATTTACTCTTCTGAAACATTTGCAATTGAAATTGTTCAAGCTATAAGAGACAAACGTGACACTGAAAAATTTGCCTAAAATAATTATAGAAAGTTTTCCAAATAAAATCTAATTTTTCACGTAAAAATTAAATTATCTACAATCAAAATAAGACCTTGATATAAAAATAAAATAAAGAATTTCATACTTAACGAACAACTAGACGAAAAACTGAGCCTGCCTATGTCCAATTGATTCTGTTTTCACTCGCGATTTTGCGCGATAAAAAGAAAATTAGAAAACAACCTTAAACCTCATTTCTATACAGTGAAATAGCAAAAAATTAAAAAATATTGATACAAAAAAAAATTCAAACCTCCGCCAAATCGCTCTTTAACCAAGTGCCACCCCCCGCAGGTTACTCGTCGTCGCAGGAGTCCGGTCAGCGTCGCGCGCGCAGCACGGAGGTGGAGCTGCGCTGCAACGACTGCGACTTCCGCTGCCTGAGCAGGCGCAGCCTGAGCCAGCACCTGACGGCGGAGCACGCCCATGAGGCCGGGGCCTCGGTCAGCCAGCCCCTGCACCAGTGCCCGCGCTGCGGCCGCGGCTACAAGTACCGCCACCACATGCGCACCCACTATCTGCACGAGTGCGGCAAGCCGCCGCGCTTCAAGTGCCCGTTCTGCGAGCACATGGCCAAGCAAAAGTCGAACCTGACGACGCACATGCTGCGCCGGCACTCCGGCGAGCCCCTCGTCAACAAGTCCGGCTACACGCGCTCCAGGAAGTAGGCGCGCGAGTCGCGCCCCAGGGAGCGAACGGATCGAGCAGCTGTATTTTTAATTACTCTCAGGCGGATTGATTCAGGCAGTTTCGAGCAAGTTTTTTCGTTTTTATCCTTTCGTTCGAGCGTTTTGTGAAGAAATTAGTGGTACCAAAAGTTATATGTCATTTTTAGTGTTTCTAGCGATAGGAATATGGTTGTATTCTTTACTTAAAATATTAAGTAAGTTATTTAAACAAAGCTTTGTTATGACATCCAGTTAATGAAAATTATTTGACTCTTTGATATCCAAACGTTACGTGCTTACATTTAGCCAGGAGAAATAAATGATTATACATTGTTTAATCGAAAGTTGGATAGAGTGCACGAGATTAAGCCATCAGAATGGGTTTTGAATTTACATTTCTTTCTCATATTAGACTTATTTATATTTATTTATTTATTTATTTTAACAATTACACAGGCATCACTGCATTTGTAGACAAATGCGTGATCACTCAAAAAAAGTACTGAAGATGAAACCAGAAACCACTGCACAATAGTGCTGCACTCTAGCCATTGAGTTCTACTTGTAAATATATTATACCGATCCTCGAGATTAGATGTTTTGCTTTCAACCTGTTCTGTTTTAAACTTTAAGAATTTATGCATCATTCTGCTGTTTACTCTTAAAAAAGGGTATCTTCTGTCAAGGTTTAACTTAGATTAGAAAAATATTCTAAAAACAATTTAATTTTAATCTTGGCTAGATTAAAAATTCATACCTCATAAGAAGAATTTGCGTATCAGAAATAATATATTTTCATAAAATATTCTAAAGAATGACCTCAATACTGAGTCGATGGTTAAACGTAAATTCAACGACTTACGCGCAGCCCTGAGACTTCGTCACATCATCAAACCGCTGCTTCGCAAGTCGGAGTTACAGTCGAAGAGAGTGAAGATTGATATAATCCTTTTGGCTTTAAGACAAAATATTTTAGTATTTGTTTGAATGAAAAGTGTGACATTAGTTAGATTAATTAATCAGTTTGGTTTTTTCTTATACGTGTAGTATATAGAGTATTTTAGATCCGAAGAAACTGCGTACATGATTAAAAGAAATTATTTAAATTATATTAACAAAGTAGTAAGAGTTTCGAGTTAATATTAAGTAAAACATAAGTATTAATCAAAGAAATTTATTGTATAAAAATATGAAGTAACTATTAGCGTTAAAAAATTAAATAAACGATTGAATTGAAAGACCATTTTTGTGAAATAATTTACAACCCTTCACATTCACATAAAATTATAAGTTATATTTTTTTGTTCTAATATTTTATATTTTTTACAGATTGAAGGTGATATTTATTGTTTAGAAGATCAAGTTATTCACATAAAATTGAAATGGTAAATAATTATTTTAACATTTATATATTAGTAAATAAAGGTGGTACTATAATAAAGATTATTTTTTTCAGGTCAGTTATTAGTTGAAAATAAATTATTTGGAATCACAACAGAAACATCAAATTAGATTATTAAAAAAAAACATGTTTCAATAGTAATATATACGTAGATATACAAGAAAATTACTAATTATACTAATTTTTTATAATTAGAAATTTTATTCTATTAACAATAAAGAAGTACGTTTTAATTCATGGTATACAATTAAAATTATTAATAATCAATAATTTGATTAATTGCTGATAAGGAATATTATCAAAAAATTTCAGTCATAAAATATTTACAAATACGAGATATTTTTTGTTATAAATAAACCGTTGAATTACGGGAAGCCGGCCTGAAACCGAAGAAGTGAGAGTCATGTGACGATAAGCTAAAGTTCCTTCTATATAGGTACCAAGGAAAGCACACGAACTGTCGCGTATGTGTGCGCGCGCCTGCCGCTCAGTGGGGGGAGACCGTTACGTACCGCTGTAAGTCTCGGGCAGCAGCCTTCTAGTGCGCGCATCATCCGCTATTGTGTACGATCCATCAGCTGAGGCCGATCCTCTCACTTTTCACGCGAAAATAACGTCGCGAAAGTAATAACAGTCGTGTCATTAAACCAGTGTCATGCGCGATTTTCACGCGTTGATTGGAATATTTCTCCGCGCGTGTCGTCCCCGCTGTGTCGCCGCGCGAGCTTTGGAGCGGAGTGCGCGAGTTTTAGGTTAGAATTGGAGCAAGCGTGCGTTTGTTTACAAGTGCATCGGCGATTATCATTAGTGACCCGTGTGTGTCAGAGCTTTCCAGTGAAGCGCAATCGGCGAAAATGTTGTCAATAAAAAGGGAGGACGACGAAGAGGAGTTTTCAACGAATGTCAAAGCGGAGCCGATCGATAATGTTTACGAAATGGAAAGGCGGGCTGCGGCCAAGGAAGAACCGATCGACGATTTTCCAGAGTACACGAATGGCGATTTATCACGTAAGAAACAGTGATCGCTTGATTTCAGTTATGCCTTGTGGGAGGTTATTTTAAATAGGTAACGGTCATTTTTAGCGGAATATATGCCGCTTTATACGAAAGAAGAAGAATCTCTAGATATTGTAGACGAGGAGATTTGTAATTACGATGAAATCGTTGGTAATCAAACCAATAACGATGATAAGACAAATAGTGACAGTATTAAAAAAGGAAATGTACCAAATAGGAAAAGCCAAAAAAATGTTATACATAACGTGTACAAAGAAAAAATTATAAGTAAGTTTTAGTTAAATATTTTATAAGTTTTCTAAAGAACATTAACAAATTTTATTTTAAAAAATTTTTTAATTGAAAATCTTTTATTTTTAGGGAATCTTGATGGAACTTATCGTTATTCGTGCCATTTCTGTGATAAAAGTTACAAACATAAAATTCACGCGACTCGACATATGAGATACGAGTGCAAGGAAAGCCGATTGAAGAACGAACCTGTCGCCAAACCTTTTAAATGCAAATTGTGCAGCATGAGTTTCACCACGAAATATAGTCAAAAGCGACATGATTTGTACATACATAATCCGAGTTCGAGTTCCACATATTCTTGTGATAGTTGCAACAAAATCTTCCGAGACGAAGATTCACTAAAGAAACATTTGAAATATGCAATGTGTCATACTTTTCAAACAAAATCCACATACATTTGTAAAGTAAGATTTTTATTATATTACTAAAAATATTTATTTTAAGAATTATACATATATTGATTAAAGTACGTGACTTCGCGCGATTACTACTGTCAAAATAATTTTCTTTGTATTTTGACAAAGTTGAAACTTGTGGGCTTTTAAGTAGATATATTTAATTTGAAAATAGAAATATTTCTGACTGACTGATTTGACTGTTCACAAAAAGTATGCCAACATTTTTTACATTATCTTGTTTGCGCTTACGGGGCAAAAAAATACGGAGAAAGTAATATAAATATCATATTTCTCTATAGTAATTACAGTGATTAATATTACAAATATTTCGAAAACTAGAAATGCAAAAAGGAATTCGACACTCAACTGAGCCTAAGACAGCACAGACTGCAGCAGTGTGCAGAAACTACTAAGTTCTACAACTGTGCCCACTGCGATTTCTTGACGGTACACAAGGGGGATCTACCCAGACACCTGGAGCGCAGACACGGAGAGCGTGAGAACTTGACTTGTCCCAATTGTGGCAAAACCTACAAGGGCGATTTCAATCTGCAGCAGCATCTGACGCGCGACTGCAACGCTGTCAAGCGCTTTGCTTGCGACCACTGCAGCTACAAAACAAAGCGAAAATACAGTGTTGCAAGTCATATTCGACTCAAACACAAATGGATAACAGCTTGAAGAGGCTTATATCGTGCTAGTTTAAAAGTGCAATTGGAAACCGCACTATATATCTACTGAGACTCTATTATGTCACTTAGATATTTTTAGTTTACTTCAATTATGATCTTAAGATTTTTTAAATGAAGATATTTTTTATACTTCAATTTTATATATATACCTACATATATTTTATCGAAATTTTATTAATATACACAAATAAGTTCTATTTTAAAAAAATTAAGATAGTAATTAAAATGAAATCAGCAGTGTCACTTAGTCACTTGTTAATTTTATTTCAATTACGATTTTAAGATTTTTAAATAAAGATATATTTTTAACCATAATTTTATATAAATATATACACATATTGATTGCAGCAATAAAATTTACTTTGCAAATAATAAACAAACTAAATTTTTTTTACATCCTTGCGTCTTTATTAGTTATTTTGAATTTTTGTTTCACTTAGTTGTAGGCAAACTTAGGTTTGAAATTATTTCTACAAAGAAATATTATAGTAGCTATCTAGAGCATGCGAATGATAAAAATAACAAAGAGGAATCTCATTTATTGCACAATCACGATTTTCATTTCAGGTAACGGTCATATACCATCCAAAGAAAAATCAATTAATGGAGCTAAAAAATTATCCGAAGATTTATGCGGTACGTATTTATTATATATTTTTTAATGTCTAACTTTAATGTGTCTCTAAAAATTTATGTATTTCAGATAAGAGTATCCAAACAACCAATGGAAAAAGTAAGGAGCGTGGATCAGAAAGATATACTTGTAAGTAATAAAATTTACCATTGTCAATTTTTAATAAATTGTTTGATAAAAAGAATAAGTTGGGAAAATTGTGTTTTAAATTTTGCATTGCATAGTTAAAAGCAGAACAATGAATCAGCGCGGCGTAATTTTAATACACCTTTATTTTTATAATTTATACACAAAAATTTAAAAATAATATTCATAATGCAACAGCCTTTTATAATTGGAATTTAGCATAAAAATGCGTTAGATAAATGCCGCGTATTTTGATATTTTTTAAATTTAAGTTTTATTAATCAAATCCAATAAAAAAAATTAAATAGAAAAATAATTCTCGATTATCTTTAATAAAATTAAACGATTTATCGTCCGTTGTTGTAGGTCCACCGGAGCTGATCCTGCTGCACTGCCCCAAGTGCCTGGTATCCTTCGAGAAGCCACCGCGCAAGAAGGTGAGCTCGTGCACGCGCTGCGACTCGCCGTTCCTACTGCAGTGCTCCAAGTGCCGCAAAATCTTCCGCAAGTATATGACCCTCTACTGCCACATAAAGGCGATCTGCGGCAACCGCAACCCCGCGGCCGAGCCCAAGGACGGCCGAGTGGCTTGCTCCGACTGCGGCACCAAGTTCTGCAGCTACGAGAATCTGCGCCGGCACAAGCGGCTCACCTGCCAGAAGCAGGCGGCGTACAAGTGCACCTCCTGCAGCTTCGTCAGCCGGTACAAGGCCTCGCTGGACCTGCACGTGCGGGGCCAGCACCTGCAGGGGAACGGCGCTGAGGAGGTGCACCGCTGCGACTGGTGCGGCAAGGGCTTCAGCCACGCGCAGACCCTCAAGCGACACGAGACCTACATTTGTGGCAAGGAGAA
The DNA here is from genome assembly GCA_900480045.1 of Eurytoma adleriae. Taxonomy (NCBI): domain Eukaryota; kingdom Metazoa; phylum Arthropoda; class Insecta; order Hymenoptera; family Eurytomidae; genus Eurytoma; species Eurytoma adleriae. Next base: position 18,561 of record UXGC01000617.1, on the reverse strand, counting down.
GAACTTCTTCTGCGGCCACTGCGACTATAAGTGCTATCTTAAGTACCAGCTGAAGAAGCATATGAGGGCCAAGCACAAGAAGCTTTTCAGTAGGGGAGGTTAGGGAGAGCTTAAAAGCTGCCGCTTTTCATTCCTTGAGTGATGTAAAGAGAAAGTCTGATCGGTTAAGCAATAATTTTTATGAGATAATGAATCGGCGATATACCTAAACTTGATCTGCAACCCTCTAAATGTTTGGTATTGGACATCGGTACGTCATGTTTAGGGGTTGTAGACTAAGTTTATGCCACCTGATGGTCCATTTTATTCCGCTAATAATTCATTGTCTTTATACCTCGTTCTCCCTTACGAGGGAGAACTTAAGTATGGCTAGCTTTACTGGGTTAAGTTTCGATTGGGAACTTTAGTCTGGGCGTACTGACTGATTTCTTAGAATTTTTACAAATTACCGTACGGTTTAAGATAGAATTTATTATCAAGTAAACATTTTATTCGAATGTTGTTATTGATATCATTTTTTGGGACGTAATTTTTTCATAGTTATTTGCATCACTTATAATATATTAAAGTGATATATTAAGGAATACATTTAATACTATAAATGGATGATTTTTAGATCTTTTTAGAGTAGGAAAGACCAGAATGTATTAGGACAGATGGAGAAATATGGCACAGTGGGTATAATGGTCAACCAAGGAGTCTAAAGTTGATCTGCAACTTTGAAAACGTGAGGTACCATAAATGTGGTATCTCACGTTTTAATATCATAAAGATCATTGTACTTTCTGTTTCATTATACTCTGTTTCATTGTACTTTCTGTCTTGTTAAACTCTGTTCTGCCTTACGTAAAATTATAAGGGTTAGCTCTTAGTTTAGTTTTCAATTGGGAATATTAATCTACTGAACTGTATCGTATTGATAGACTTTTTAGAACTTTTACAAATTGATTGTGCTTTATCGTAGGGTAAATTATTACGTGAACATTTTCGACGAATGTTATTATTGATATTATTTTTTGTATGGAATGGGCTATGGTTCTAATACTTACAGACTAGTTATTTGAATTACCAAGATATTAAAGTGATGTAACAAAGGGAATATTTAAGAATGTAAATGGGTTATATTTTATCTTCATAAGGTAAGAGAAAACGGTATAATGCCTCAGCGAGATACACTACTTATTCTGTTCTAAATTTGATCTACAATGCATACTTATAAACATGTATGATCACACATATAAGTTTGGATCAGTAGATGGTTCATCATACCGTGCCGATTCATGGTATTAATCTACCTTATTTTAAAGTATACCTGCGATATTATTGACTCGACAATATTAGGCAGCAATTTACTGATAAAAATTTTAAAATTTTACCATTTTTGTGCTTTGACAAATTTTTTGACTACTTATATTAAAACAAGTATACTTGTTTAGGGTGAAAATTTTTATCAATTTCCTGGTGTTCAGCTTAAGCTAAAGCAATATAAATTTAAAACATTGAGAAAGCAATTTACAATTAACGTTTTTGATAAATATATTTACAGCGCTTTTGCTAACTTTTACTAATTTATATGCGAATATACTAAATATACATGAATAGCTATAAGGTAATTTTTGAATAAATTCGTAACCAGTTTAGGAAGTCTAATTGATGTGCATCGGATAATAAACTAATGCACTTTTTATAATCTTTCTATCTATGCATATTGCTGAAATTAATCAAGCATAATCATCAAAATAAATTGTAAACAGTTCTTGAAATTAAATAAATCATAATCATCATTAACCTACTAATTCGTCTTAATTTATATTATTTAATTTACTGATCTTAAGTTTAAGTTTAATAATAAAAGTATACAATTTTTTTTAATAAAAATATAAATTTTGTTCTGCATGACCTTCAATGAATCCTAATAAAACTCCTACTACTCATACTAAATGTATGAAACTAAATAATCATTTTTTTTCTTTTTTAGGTATAGTTGGAGATATAGATACTGAATTGAACACTTACAGCAGTGAGCAGTCGTTATTAAACACTACAACTGTAATACTAAAACGCTATAAAATACCCACTTTATTTTTAAAATGATTGTTCTCGAATATTTTGCAGATTCGCTGGAATAAATTAAATCCTTGGAAAAACGAGAGTATAAGATAATGTAATTACATTATTTTTAATTCATATTTCCATTATCACATATATTTAACTAACTTGAATTATACAAGTTATAAAATACAGGAGTATTAAGTGTAATAAAGAATTCTTTATTTAAAGATGTAAGCTTTCTTTAGCTCGCGGCAATTTTATCGTCTAATGCACATTGAGCTCAAGTTATATTATGGCTGCTAGTTAGCATAATTAGATAGTTTTGCAAACCATTTGCAATCTGTTAATTTTTCACTTGACATCTCACCGAAAAAATGTACATCACGAATTAAAACATGAACCTTGAAATATCTTGTTAAAAAAATGTGTAGTACAGTAAATTGTTGGCTCTAATCAATCCTTTAGTCTTCTTGTCTTGTTGCGGTTAGTGGCGCCGAGGGGAAGACACAATCCTTTAGTAATCCTATTTTTAACAGAAACTATTTTTCGTATTGTTGCAGAAACATTCCCTGTATCGACTGGCGGAGTTTATATAAAGGAAGAGATAAACATTGAATTTCAATCAATATCTTCAGATGTTCAAATTGAACCCTTCACTGAAGAAAAAAGTCAACCATCTGGTAATTTTTAATTTATTAATCACTTGTACTGAAATTAATAAAGAATTTAAAGCACACCGACTACAAAAATTAAATTGCAGAATGCATTAAGTGATAAAATATTATTTATAGATTCATTTGTATACATCAGTGATAGTACCGAGGATGAAAACTCTAATGCGGGCAATGCGACTGGCAGTAAAGTTTGCAATGTCACGAGTGCTACGTCAAATAGTGGTAAGAGCATAAAATAACATCGCATACGAAAAAGTTAATTATTGCAATTTGTGTATTAATACTATGTTATATTGTTCTAGAGAATCCGGACAATTCGAAAAAAAATAAAACTAACTCGAAGCAAAAAAATAAGGATGAAGTAGCTGCCGGTTAGTACAGTTTATTTTAACAACATTAAAAAACCAAACAATTCAGAACTGAAGATAAAAGTACAAAGTTTTCCATCCAATGAAAGTTTCATCTAATAGATTCTCCTGATTTTCAAATATCTGCCATGTAATCTCGTAATTGTTATTTACAATATTAAAAATGCCGAATGAAATGTTCCTTGCAGCTTTCGATGTTCTCGTTACGGCCTATTGCGAGAGGTGCAGTCGCCACTACAATTGCACATGCGAACAGCCGGTGACCATTTGCGTCGACTGTGTGAAGCCTTTGAGATTCCGGTGCACCTGGTGCAAGAGGTCTTACCGAACCATCGGCATCGCTAAGAACCACTTTGTCATCCACCCCCACAAGTGCGAGCGCTGCTTCAATTTTCACAGGATTAATCGGTGCCCAAGGAGAAGTCCACTCCCACCCGTTTAACAGAATTACGTGTGCGCCTTTGTTTAATAAGATGGCTTAAGAGTGTTGATTCCATACCAAGGGCAGAAGTAAATTAATAATTTTTCTTGATATAGTAGATATAGTAAAAAAAACTTATAAATCTAAAAAAATATCTGCATATCTTTCTATTTCGTCTGAACATTTGCGCGCAATGGCGCAAAATATACTTTGATAATGTGTAGGACCAAAAATCCATTCGATTAGAATGAAAGTTGAGCCTATCGAGTTTGGGATAGCTTAATATTTGTCTGAAATATAATGATTTTTTGTATTCCTCACTCTTTGATTCTATTGCAGTAGATATCATTTTCTTTAAATTTTTATTACTTTTAAAAGATGACTATTATTATTTTTTTTCAATATGATGATTCGACGAGAAAAATTTATCATTATAACTTATTTCTGCTTTTGGAACACTCTTATTTCTTAGCCAGAGAACATATAACTTATTCTAACGTCATTTATCATTTTTAGGATTGCACAGCGAGGTTTAACGAGGGATTTTCAATTTTGATCACTATACTGTTCGATTGTTCTAAACGGAGTTCGATAAATGTTGACTTACAGTAGATTCACCGTTCTGGTTGAATATATTTTTATACAACCTTAAGATTGGCTCGAAATGTCTATTTCTATAATACACTTACGTACCTATTAAGATTACATGTTATGACTACTTTTATAAAAAATCGACCATACAAAAATAAAGATTGATTTGAAAAAAGAAAAAAAATGCAATTGTTACGTTTTTTTTTATACAAAATTAGAATTTGATTTTATATTATTACGTAGTATTGTAGCTCTATTATGTGGAATCTAAAAAATTTGTATTAATTTTGATATCACGTATGTTGCAGATTCCCTCTGTGCTTCATTTTCAAGCACTTATTCCAATTGTTATATGAAAGAGGAAATTGATATCGATACATTAGAGATTAGAAGTGAGGATCCTTTTACTACCATTGAGAAATCAGCTACTGATAATGGTACTGAAAAGATGGCTGTACGCAGTAAAAGGATTGGACGAAATGAAGGTAAGAAAACGTTTCTTTTCAGACTTTTCAAAATTATGTTAAAGAATTTATTATTTTTTAATTCTACTATATAATTTAAATAGATTTTTCTAAAAAAATCATTGTAAATAAAAGGTTTAGGGGTCATTAACATTTTCTTTAAATGATACCAACAAATTTTTATTTCTTTTTTCTAAAATTAATTTTTCTTTCAGAGATACTTCGGATTCTAAAGCTTTACTGTTCCAAATGTAAGACAACGAAAGCGCGACAAAAGCACAAACGAGAAACACACTGCTCAACATGTTCGACCCCATACTTGTACCAATGTACCGAATGCAACAGTTCTTACAAAACCTGGTGCATAGCGCGAACTCATGCACTATTCGAGCTGGATCGCACAATTTATCAGTGCCCACATTGTTTCGTCCAACTAGCTACTTCAGCCGGATTGAGACAGCACATTCAGAGCCAGCACGACGAGGTAATTAATTTTTATAAGGATATAGATAAAAAAATTAACATTTTTTGCAAAGTTTGAACTTCATTTTCTGGTTATTTAAATTTTTAAATATTTCAAAATATCTAAGCAATTAATCTCACGTTCATATCGTTGGAAATTTTAATTATTACACTGAGAAATATAGTGCTGCAAAAAATACTACGTTTGTGGTATTAGGAGACTGACACTATGAAAAAAATATTTCATTTCCGATTTAAATTTTAAGACTATTTTATCGATCTTTTAATATTAGGTATCATAGTAACTTTGCTGAATTATGTTTTTCCTTATATGGAATACCACTATTTTCGTTTACGCAGATGTATTTATCTTCTTTCAAACGCAATTTATCTTTACAGACTAATAAAAAAGATTTCGAATGCAGCAAATGCAAAGCGAAGCTGAAATCGGCGGTAAGCTTGCAGAATCATCAGCGCTTTGTGTGCGACAAGAAGAAGCTGTACGAATGTCACAAGTGCACTTTCAAAACTACCTACTTGCGCAATATCAGGAGTCACATGTTAAAGAAACATAGAATCGAGGTCGACGAGAAAAAAAATGTCTTCACGTGTAAGCACTGCCGGAAAGGCTACCGATGCTTGAGCTACTACGAGAGACACATGGAATCTAAGTGTGGAAAGTTGAAGACCGAATTCAACTGCGACAACTGCACTTACAAGACTCCGAGGAGATACAAGATGGCGCAGCATATAAAAGCGGAGCATCCCTCAACGTTTTAAGCAGACTGACCCTTGCATACGACCAAGGAATCAATTTCCTTTTATTGACCTAACTATACAATTTATTATAATTTTTTATGTTTAGCGAGTAATCATACTATGTATCTCCGAAATTATAGCATTTTTTTAAAATGATGAGCACTGCAGCTCATCGAATATTTAACAAATTTACTTATTCTGGGATTTAAATTAAAGATTTTTTTGTTAAAGAATCTCGAACATTTGACCTTTGTAAATTCAGATAATGGTTATTACGCAAATAATAAATAAATAATCTCTTCATAAAAAAAGGGTTTACCAAGTATTTTTTTTATCTATACATGATTCCTCCATTAAAACCTAATTAATATAATTGATTTTTAATGTACATTAATACTTTGCATTCACTAATTAAATAAAAGCATAAAACGCAATTAATACACAAGCGATCTGACATGGAGTAATTAATTTTTTTATTTTGTAAAAGCTAGCTCGTCATTTAGCAAAAGCATTTACACTGTATTAATTCATTTTTATGTTTGATCGTACTATAAATTGTAATTTTATAGCTTTTAATTATTTTGTTTCAGAAGCTGATATTACCGAACATCAAGAAATTATTCATATAAAGGAAGAAATTATATCAGACGATGAACTTATATGCTATTCTCCTATTAATTGTGAGTATTCATACACTATGAAATGTAATATAATAAATATAAATTGATGCGAGTAATGATATTTAAAACGAGATTTAAAATTTTTAGTTGAAGAGGTAAGCGAGGATTTTGAGGTAACTGAAGAAAGTGTTGAGAAGTTTTCCTTTGAAAAGATTGAACCTATACCAAATGTTACCAGTTTAAGCCCGAGAGATATAAACGAAACAATTATTTCAAATATCGACGAATCCATTACGACTGTTATAAATGAGTCAATAGCAAAGCAGGTGGAAGAAATCAAAACTATTGAAGGTATAAAATAAATTTACTCTTTTTCATTTTTCGTTAAGCAGTGGATTTAACTATAATTACACACTTTTTCAGAACCAAAAGCGAGCGGATCACATGAAGCAGTCGTAGTGCCCCCAAAAACTTTAATTAGGCGACAGTGGGGTAAGAATTCTTTTAAGTGATATTTTATTTCAATTGCTGATACTTTATTACTGCTGCATTAAAATTAACTTTTCAATCACCCGACTTTAATGATTAAAGAAAAGGATTATTTTCTGGATTGCATAATGTAATTGAATAATATATTTATAATTGTGCTATACTGCTCAAATAAATTAATTGTGGTTAAATCAAAATTTAATCTCGTATATAAGGATAATAAGTCTTCTTTGGATAAAACAATTTCTTGAAACTAGCAATCTTCTTTTTTCATGTAACGTCAATATGAATGTATGTGTAATAAATTATCAGCCAGGATATCCAAAAAAAGCAATTCTGCAGAGGTAAATTTTATTGGAAAATTGCAATATTTACAAAAAGTAGAGTCAAAGACTGGCTAAACGAAAAAAGTTTACAGAGTAAAACTATAGATCACAATTCCGGCTGTGAGCAAAACTTAATAGATTTACAGTGAACATTACTACGAGTATTCTGATTTTTACTATAACTCTAGTCTTAACTTTAAATCTAGAAACTTTTTTCATTCGGCTAATCTACAATTCTAAGTAAAACAAGTACCTACATTGCGAACTTGCCAATAAAATTTCTCTTCGCCTAGAAAAACTAACTACGTCAGCGAGCAATCCACTAATCCCCTGCAACCATCCCCGATTTATCACGCAGGTCAGCTGAAATCCGTGCTGCACTGCCCCAGCTGCAAGGACGACCCCCGTCACGGTCTGTCGAAGAACCAGGCCGCCTGCCCGGTGTGCAAGAACCCCTGCGAGTACCAGTGCCAGTCGTGCAACAAGTTCTACAAGTGCCTGGAGCACCTGAACAACCACGTGTGCATGGTGCTGGTGGCGTCGGCGCCGCCCACGTGCACCCACTGCGGCGGCACCTTCTCCTCGCTGTCGTCGCTGCGCAACCACGTGCGCGTGAAGCACGACCGGGGCGGCCAGCCGGCTAAGCGGCACGTCTGCTCGCGGTGCAACGTGTCGTTCAGCCACCTGAGCAGCCTGCGCACCCACGAGCGGGTGGTGTGCGGCCAGGGCAGGCGGTTCAGCTGCGAGATGTGCCCGTTCGTCACGGGCTACAGCAGCTGCCTGCGCGAGCACCGCGTACGCAAGCACGGCGAGAGCAGCGACAGCCAGAATCGCTTCGTGTGCACCAAGTGCGGCAGGGCCTACAAGACCCCGGGCCACTTCCAGAAGCACTTCGACCTGGTCTGCCTGAAGGAGTACGCCTGCGAGCACTGCCACTGCAAGACCACCAGCAGGGTGCTGTTCCACCAGCACCTAGCCGTCGCCCACCCGGACGTCCTGGGGAAGAGGAAAAGCCAGCGGCACAAAAAGATCGAAGATCATTGAACTTTCTGTTTTCTTTTTATACCGATAGAACGATTTAATATATTTGCGTTGAAATGTAATTTATAAATGATGGTGGATTTATATGTAGTTGATCACGACACGCATTTACATGTGCTTTCGGTGTGACATTGTATCGAGCTTAACCCACGGTTAGCTGCACATTATGACAAATATACCTAATCTTTACAAAGCTATACGTATATGTCTAATAATTGACTAATTGAATCTGCATTTTGTATTACATCGCCGTTCCTAAGGAAGAAAAGCACATTTTAAAAAAGACCGATTTTAGTTTGACTTTTTTAAAGCACTACAGAAAAATAAACTCTTGTAAAACCTGATAAACTTAGGGTGTCATACGAATGATCATTCCTCAAATTTACCAGCTTCTGGAAGAGTTCCTTTTTTCTCTAGTGCTTTAAATATGACAAATTAAAATTAGCCTTTTTTGAACTGTGCTTTTCTTCGTTAGCAACGACGATATTTGCTCTTGTATTAATTAGTGGTACCAAATATAACATTATTATATTATTTTTTAGAAATTTAGAAAAGGGGGACTAATCGGCTTTTTCATTTCAAAGTCTCGCTATTTTATTGATAAATCCCAGAGAAATATGTGAAATGAATAATTTGTATTCTTCTTATAATGTTGTAGAAGCTTCCATTTTCTACACTCAAAGTAATTACATGAAAGAAGAGCTAATCATTGATGCAACGGACCAACAAATCGAGGACCCCATGTTTATAAATAATGAAAGAAAAAGCCACGCATCTGGCAAGAAAGATAAGATTTCAAAATCACTTTCAACTGAAGCAGTGGTCGTAAAAAGAGTACGTCGGAGGAGAAAAGAACAAGAACAAAAGAGAAGACCAATGGGTAAAGAATAATTTTATAAACATGCTATTTAAATGGAAGGAATGTAGAATATTTTCATCATACAAAAGTGATAAACAGTCTACCTTGTAGTTGAAAATATTACTTTTAAAGTAATTAAAGCTTATAGCATGCTTATAGTTTAAAGGTTCAAAAATGATTGGAAACTTTTAGAAAGATTCGATACCAAAATCAGGAAAACGTTAGGTAGAAAAATCTTTTTTAAAAGTCATGTTCTTCGGCGATTCTTATTCCAAAACAAACAGAATTTATCAATCTTTGTTATTGATTTAATTATCTTGTGCAAGACTTCATTAAAACAAAAAGAAATTAATCTTTCCATTTTCTCTTCTACATTGATTCAAACAGTTGAACTAACAAAACAACTAAATTTTCCAGGTCTTTCGGAGCTGTATCTGTCGCATTGCTCGGTGTGCAATGTAACAACGGAGCAGATGTTGTTCAAAGGTCAGTCTAAAAAGTGTCCCGATTGCTCCACGCCTTACCAATTCCAATGCAAGCTCTGTAGAAATCTGTACAAGAGTTCAAAATCCGCGCAAAACCATTTGGATTATGAGCGTAAGCGGCTGGCCTCCCAAGCTCCGACGGTAGACTCAGTTAAGGTGAACCTGCGCCAACCGTACACCTGCGAGCTCTGCGGCAAAGGCTACAAGTCGTTGATGAACTACGAGCGACACCGCAAGTTGCCTTGCGAGAGGCAGACCTGCAAAGAATTTCAGTGCAGCCATTGCCTTCAGATCATAGTGGGCAGACGACCCACCGTCCGCCATATTAAATCAATGCACCCTGAGATTTTTTTTGCGCCAGATACGAGGAACAGTAATATATAAACGTGTAGGGATAATAAAACTGGAGAATTCATATTGGAAAAATCCTTGATTTAACTAACCCAATCTTCTCCTAGATTTCTTACTTAACATCCCTGGTAGAAAATTGACCATATTCTGGGCAGAATTTCTGGTCAATATATGTTAAAATGACAAATACTCTTTGCAACATTTTTAGATATACGTCATTTTAACATTTATTGACCAGAAATTCTACCCACAATATGGTCAATTTTCTACCAGGGATATGTTGATTTTTTATTCTCTACTCATAATAAATTAATAGTTTATTGTTGAAGCGGTTTAAGAAACGGCTACTTTCGTGTGTTTCAGGAATTACCAAGGTTTACTTAGAAAATAATTACCCGGTAGAACCGACCACACGTAGTGACGATGCAAACTTAGATAGAGCAATGAAGCCCAGACGAATTCGACCCCCGCGGATCCCAAAGGATCCGAGAGCGCTCGAAGAATTGAAGAAGGAACCTACAGGTATAACCCCGTTCTATCATCATTTGCCTTTCGAAGGATATACTGAGTAACCTAACGGGTTACATCTTGGAAAAAAAAGAATTCAAAGAATTTTCGAATGTCCGCAATAAATAAAAACTTATAGAATTCGTAAAGTATTCAAAAAGTATTATTTATGAACAAAAAAACAAAAGAAAAAATTAAAATTTTTTATGAATTAAATGAAATAAAATAAAAAATGAAATTTTTCTATAGTAATTTTTACTCTTTTTTTTTTAATGGATTTTTTTTAACTAAATCGACACACTTAAAACTTTGCAGTCCTGTCGCCGCTGTTCAACCTGCACTGTCCTTGCTGCAATAAAACAAGCAGGGGGCCGATCTTGAAAGGCGATACGAGGTGTCATTACTGTAATACGCACTATCAGTATCGGTGCAAGGTATGCGCCGAAATATACAAACATACTGATGCAGCGAATCATCACCGGAGGAACCTTAACAAAGGGAAAAAACTTTATGGACATCCATGGTAGAAATGTCGACGACTAACACTATAGACATTTTAAACACATTTGCTCACAAACCATTTGACTATGTACGATTGTATATATATATATATATTTGATATATTAAGCAATAAAGCCGGGCATTTCTCGTTGATGTATCAGTTTCATTTAAGTCCCTCGATTCCCACGTAGCTTTCTTATATAAATTAACAAGTTGGTTTTCTTTGCACTCTACTTATAAATGAAAGCATAGATGTGCGGTTGTTGGGGCGGTTTAAGAAACGGCTACTTTCGTGTGTTTCAGGTATTGCCAATGTTAAAGTACAAAATTATTACCCGGTAGACCCGCTGGCACGTAGTGCCGATGCGAACCTAGGTAGCGTAAACGAGTGGTCGTACAATCAGGTCCCGACCGTGTCTCCCGTGACGAACGCAGAGAATCCGACAACGCAGGATCAGCCGGACGAGAAGCCTTCAGGTATGCTCAATTTTTCTTTCGCCTTTCGTACTCTCTAAATTTTATTCAGTGATAAGTCCTCAACTGTTCCGAAAAAGTGTATATACACTACAAAATAAGTAAATATTTACTTAATAAATAGTAAAATAAAATTCACTTACATTTTACAGTGAATATTCACTAATTTTGCAGTATATATACACTTATTTGAATCAGTTGCGGACTTATCACTGATTAAAATTTAGAGAGTAGGCTACGTGCCTGAAGCTAACTCGAGGAACCTTGACCTTTGCAGCCCTGTCGTCGCTGTTCTTGCCGCACTGTCCGCGCTGCAACAAAACGAGCGAGAGGGTCTTCTACAGAGGCGAGACCAGGTGTCGGGACTGCCGCACGCCCTATCAGTACCAGTGCAAGAAGTGCAACAATCTGTACAAAAATTCGAAGGCGGCGCAGAATCACCTGTTCTACGAGCGCAATAGGATGAGGCTGCAGTGCCCCCACTGCGACCACCATGCCTTCACCAATCGCAACTTGAAAATTCACATTGCCTCCGTGCACGAGCACAGGAACTTATTTTTTTAAGTTTTTTTCGTACTTAATTTTTCCTTTCTTCCGCATTACGTGCAATATGCTTTATTGGTTTCTTTAAAAAAATTTGTTTTATACGCTTAGTGACTATCAAGAAAATAAATGACATTCATTTGAGTTCATACACTTGAATATGTATTATTACTTAAATAAACTTTTTGTTACTATCATTACGTGTTGTTCTTTTGATACGTCGTTTCATCGTTAAAATAAATGCTGCTTTTAAATACCCGGGATTAAAATTAATAAAAATTTCATTTTTTACAGATGAGCCCAGAAAATTTAATGTAACCATGTTCTTGTTACCACGAGAAAAAATAATCCATAGTTGCTATTTTATAACCTCGATCAAAGATTAAAAATTAATTGTTTTCAGCAAATGTGCAGATTTTGCCATTCAGAGAAATGTATAGTAATATTCATAGAAAAACAGAAGGGTAGATGAATATCACTAATCTTAGAGACGAGAAGATACTTCATCAAATTGATTAGAGAGGAGAATCCACTGAATATTTCGGAAGAGAATATTTTCACAACAGCATTTTGTCCTCAACGATGGAGCAAATTATTGTAAAAATTATTTTTAATAAAATTATTTATCTTATTATTTTATTTAATCAGCTATAGTATTTTTAGTTTATTTATGATCTTTTTGATTTAATCGTTAATTTTATTATCAGTTATGTACAATTTTGCAGGCTTATTTCACTGGTGATGGTTACATCTTTATAAGTAATTAGAATTTATGCATTATTTTGCACGAATTAGTCTTAATTTTCTACATCATCACATGCCTTCTCATATGATTTCAACATACATTTTCTTTTTTATTTTTTATTTATACTTTATTTTATTTTCCTCGAGGAAGAATTTATTTAAGTACAAAGTGTGAGCAAGCAATGCTGAACAGTATAATGTTAGTTTATTCAATAATCAAGTGAAACTTCAGTCATCAATCTCTTCATTAATCTTTAGGCAGTTCCTCAAATGGGAACAAGAAATCACTTTTGAGAGGCTTTTTCTAAAATAAAACTTAGCAATGCTCCCTCATGGCAATTTGGCAATATAAAAAAAGAACAAAGTCTATGAAGTAATAATAAAAAAATTAGAGGTTTTTGTTAAGTGCCAATTATTTTAATATCTTCACTACTTGAATTTTGACGTACAGACGCATTTTATTTCTTTTAAACACTCACAGTGAAGAGATCCCTTACCGAAATGTCCAGCAGGACATCCTGTAGGGCATCCTATAAGACATCCTAGGAAATCCTGCAGGATATTCTGCTATCCTGCAGGTATTTCGCAATTTTTCCTGCAGGAATGATATCCTGCAGGATTTTCCTGCAGAATCATCCGGTAGAATAATGTGTCTGATGATCGACAACAATTTCCTGCAGGAATATCCTACAAGACTGTCCTACAGGAAATCGTTCCTGCAGAAAAAATCGCGAAATACCTGCAGGAAGGTAGGATATCCTGCAGAATGTCCTGCAGGACATTTCGATAAGGGATAAAACATCTTTAAAAACAGGCAGTAACAAATTACTCTTGCACTCGCCAATACATTCACAAAAAATCTCTCAAAGGTCCTATTCGAAGGTCTCCCCAGATTCTCTTCTACAAAAGAAAAATTACATAAAGTACTCGACTAAAAAGCAATCCACGCGTACGCTTCAGCATTGCTCGGCTCGCGACTTGCCCTCGCCTAAAAGAAGCCCCCGCAGCCGACTGACGCAGAGCCCGCGTGCTTCTCTCTGTCCGCAGGCAAGGCGAGCCGGCTGAGCATGATCTCCCTGCTGCGCCGCAACTTCAAGCAGTTCGCGAAGAAGCCCCGGCCGCTGACGCGCAGCCGCAGCGACCAGCAGCAGCTGCAGCTGCGGGGCCGCGCCGAGCTCGAGATCGAGCGGCTGGACGACGACGAGGCGAGCTCATCCCGCGACAGCCTCGTCTTCCCGGCCTCCCTCGGCCTCGTCTCCCGCCAGCAGCTCGAGCGCCAGCAGCGCCAGAAGCAGCAGCAGCAACAGCAGCAGCAGCAGCAGCGACAGCAGAGCCAGCAGCCGGGCCAGCAGCTCGGCTACACCGCGCTCCAGGAGCCCAGCCAGCAGCGCGAGTTCCGCTGCCGATTCTGCGGCAAGGGCTACCGCTGGAAGAGCACCATGAGGCGGCACGAGAGCCTCGAGTGCGGCGACAAGCCGCCCAGCTTCCAGTGCCCCCAGTGCCCCTACAAGGCGCGCCAGAGGGGCAACCTCACGGTGCACTTCAAGCGTCATCATCAGGCGGATCTTAGCGCGTGATCCGGCTGAGATTTTTCTACAAGGGTGTCCAAAAAAATCTTCTACTAGGCTAGGCTGAATTTTTATCGCGATGACCGTGGATATATGTTTATCGTCGCTCCTAACGAAGAAGAGCACGTTCAAGTTGGTTCTTACTTTTATCGTCCCGAACTGCCTCGGGAATGTACTTTTTTAGATAATCTCTCGTAAAAGTGTGTTTTTCTTCTAGGAGACCAGAAAATGTGTTTTTCTCTCGTTATAGAATCCTGAAAAATGCTCAAGTTTATTGAAAGCTTACAGTGTGCTAGTATTTCTCTGTAAATTTAAACAAGCTTTTTTCGTTAGAGACGACGATATTTGATATATATGTAGAGAAGAATTTGATGTTTTTAATTTTCTTTCAGGTCTTGGTTATGATACATTCCATTGATTAAGTTTTCTTTTAATTTGTTAAATTTATTTTTTGGAAACTGTTAATCTAAAAATTGGCCATGCACACAAATATATTAAAAGATGTAACTAATTTTCTTAAACTATGATGCTAGCATTCGTTTTTCAACGAACAATTTCACATGAGATTCACTAAGTGAATGAATAAGCATTTATTCACTTTAATTTACGGTTAAGCTTATATTTATAACAAGATGGATGCAGAAATATGTTTTCTTCTTCTTTTAAAAGAAGAAAACTAACTTATTACCATGAATAAAAATAGAGATTAATAGCGATATACAGTATATTATTTCTAGTGTAATATTTTTATATTGTACTTATTTATGGGTGTGGGAATGATTAGTACTTAGATTTTTTACGTAAGTAAAATTGATTTTAATTGGACTACGTCGTTAGTCAAAGTTACGTAAATACAGTATTCTCATGAATAGTATTGGTTCATCTTTTATATAAAGGCACAGCTACAAAAATGATGTTATAACGTTTTATAAAACTGTTGGATTGTTTGTATTCTTTGTTTTGGAAATTGTTAAAATGGAAATTTGCATGTTGCAATATTTTCTAAATTTTAAGAAATTGTATTTTTCTATGAAGATTTAAAATGACAAATAAAAAGATGGTATTTTAATGGTGCCTTGAAACAATGCGTCTGCAACGAAGAAGCTACAATAATTATCTTGTTAAAAACATACCAATTGTACAAGTGTAAACTTCAGGGTCTTATGTAATAAGAGTTGTACAATACCTTCGATTTTAAAGAAGTGGACATCAAATTTCGTTCAATATAATTGACGAAATATCCGTAAGAGCTGATAGTTATTACATTTTTAAATTAACATAATTTCTTATGTTTATAAATAAGTATTTTTAAGCATTTATAAAAATTAGATTACTTTATTCGTACGTTCAAAGGTTTTTTAAGTATTAACTTTTAAATTCTTATACATTCAGTTTGAGACATTCCTATTTTTAACTACTATTGCGGTACTTAATAATTTTACTTAATTTTTTATTTAATATAGCGTTGGCAGGGACCATGACTTTAAAATATAGGATTTTAATAACGTACATACCATAGATTACCATAGACTAGAGTGTCTATTACCAACTAATTTACTTTGTAAACAACGTACATTTTGAGGGTAAATGGTTTATACACTAAATGGTATTTTTCTTTGTAATTATTACGAACAAACAAATGTAAGATTTTTATACCGACTTTTTTTACAAAGCTATGTACAAGTTACTTAAATATTAAATTATTTCACAAAATAAGTGTGAGTTTTCATTTTGACGCCTTTGAAATTATAATTTAATTTGATTATATGTTAAGAGATATAATTGTACTAATACTATTTTATTATTTTTAGGCGCTGCTTGGAATTCTCAAAGAAGATACTGGCGTTTGCAATCTATACTGAAATGTTCAAGAAATTTTCAAATAATTTAAATACGAAGTTCCTAATTATTTAATACGTGAGAATTTTTACACTTCATGAATGGACAGTTATAAAAAAATTGATTTTTTTCATCTAAATCGTTGTTTTGTGTTAATGGCATTGTATAATGTTATTCTTTTATTTGAGGTGTTCAAAATTATAGTTAGTAATAATTATACCTCTAATTTCTCTAAATATTGTATGCAAGTTTAATTAATCACGTCTGTATATTAGTGTGCATTTAAGCAGTTATCAGAAAGTGCAAAGGTGCCTATTGTGCATTTCCTCGTAAATGTATTCTTTGCAATGTTACATAAATATTTGAACTGTAAGTGTATAATAGATAAGAAAAGATGCAGATGTAAAAGTTTCAGAAACGGAGTATATAAACTTGCGACGAGAACGCCAAGGGGAATTCATCAAACAACAAAATGAAAATGCAATTTATTAAACTTTTGAGTATATTTATTTCGTAAAAGTAATTCTTATAATCCATTGTTTTAGGTACAAGCATATACATTTTTCTTCAACACTGTAATTTACACTGAGCAATACTTTGAATAACACGAAACAAGAAGATTAATTTTGTCGAATTCACTATGAAGATAATCAACGTAAAAATGTGCCTACATTAGCACTAAATTTACTTGACATATTTTTCCAAGAACTTTTTGTGGAATTCACTTCTCAGCGTGTCGTTTATAAATTCGTACTTCTTCTCCGGCTCCGATCTGGCGCAATTCTTGAAAACGACATCGTCGTCCCACCGCCTTCGAACTTTCATGTCCTTCTTGCCGCTCCCCGCGGCGTAGCTCAGGAGTGGATTCCCGTGCAGGATATTCTCCGTGCGAATTCTCTCGTCCTCCAGTCGCTTCTCCATTTCCTTCTTCTCCTGCTCCGCCGCGCGCTCCCTCCGGATGCGCTGCAGCTCGGCCATCAGTGCATCGGTGTCGTCGTCGTCGCTCTCGGACTCCGAGTCCTCGTCGTCCACGGGGTCGTCCCTGTCCAGGTCCGCGGCGGAAATTTTCTCCTCCTTCTTTGCTTTTTTGGAGGGAGGCGGTGCGTCTTCGATTGCCAGGCGACGCGGTTTGCCGTTATCCTTGGCCTCGCTCTCGCGCTCTTCCAGTTCCTTGCGGAAATCGCGATCCTTGAGCTCTTCGATGGTGCCCTGGCCGAGGTCCCTGTATTTCAATTTGGTGTGGGACGGCAGATCTCTGGAACTGTACTGCTTTGAGATCGAGCTCAGATCCTTTTCGCCGCGGCCTTGGCCTCCGCGCGCTGGATCGAACGTCGGTCTCGCTGCGGTAGTCATGTTTGTTTGTTAGATTTATAAAATTTGTGATAATTTAACACTTTATGTAACTCTGTGTATCGCTGATTTAAAAACTTTTTCGTAGTCACTTCTGTAGATTCTTTGGTGAAAAGAATATTCAGTGTTCGACAAGCTAGTAGAAATGCAGTGCAAGAACAGCGTAGTACGCGTGAATGTCTAAACTGACTGAACTGTACTCGACTGAGAAGCTCGACTGAACTGAACTTTCTCGTTCTCCTGTCCGGGAGGCAAAATTCTGGCAGGATTTTGTCCCTCTCTTATACATCTGGTCAAGAGCAAGTGGGGAGTAGTGAGTCTTATCCCCATCTAATACCTACACAGGCAGTTCAGGTATAGTCATAAAAGGGTCTGGAAAATTTACCTGCCCGGGAAATACAATCTTTAGGATTTTACTTCTATTGGTGTGCTTCAAAATCTGAGTTAACGGAATACTTTGTAGAAAGGAACTGGAATTAGATTTTAAGACATTGATTTATTATTACATAAAAAACCTGGCGGATAGACGGTCTCTACAATAATGTATACAATAATGTACAGTAACTTATTTTATTTTACTAAAATATATAATTGTCAAATTCTCTGTACAAGTTACTTAATTATTAAATAATTATACCGAATAATTGGGTGTGTTTATTTAATACCTTTGAAATTTTACAATTTAAATTTAAGAAATATTTTTTTTCACTAATACAATTTTATTATTTTTAGGTACCCGATTGAATTTTCGAATGCTGCTATTAGAATCGAAATTGGAATTCCATTTTGTAATATCGATCTTCTTGGCATAATGACTTTCCTCTACGCTGTCAAGCAGCTGCACGGTGCTGCGCGACACAATAAGCCCTGCCCTTTTATTATTGTCCTTAGTTGTAAGGATGTCGTCTCGACATCCCGTTGTTTGTTTAAATAAACATTTGAAACTTTAAACATTATTTTTTTATTTAATTTAAAGGATCATTGTCTACGAACCAGCTCTGCTGAGGACGTAGCGCGATGGTTTTATTAAATTCATTATTATTAATTAAAAACCACGAGTAAGTTTCACACAA
>UXGC01000616.1:0-75912 GCA_900480045.1 Eurytoma adleriae | reverse complement strand
GGTGGGATTCGAACCCACGCCTCCGAAGAGACTGGTGCCTTAAACCAGCGCCTTAGACCGCTCGGCCACGCTACCACGTGACCACCGAGAGATCATTTTCACTGCGGCAGCTGCCTACCGATTTATTTTAAACGCACATTGATACATATGCATGTATGCATACGACAAAATCCACCTGAACACTTTAGAATGAAGCAAAATGTAAAGATTCTTTCTAACAATACAAAGTTATTAGTAGATCATTAAGAAAGTTTTTAGTTTTTACATAGATTTTGTAATTAAAAATTTATCTATTTTTCAGGAAATGATGAAATTTTTCCAAGCGCAACAAAATAAAGCAGCTGCAACTAGTCCTGTAGAGAAACCATTAAAAGTTACTATGTCAACGTCTTCGTTGTACGGCACAGACGTTGTTGCGGAAGAATATCGACAGTTGGTCGATAAAATAGCTCGTCACGTTGTATATGGTAATCAAACTATTTATTTATCTCGATCGTTCCTTCGTTGCCAATGATAAGCAACTAATCACTGCTTTTTTTTATTTTGCAGATTGTTCCAAATCGACGCCGATAATGTCGACGAACGTCGTAGCTTTCTTACTACTTAACAAATTTAGAGAAGGTTGTACTTTAGATACCTTAGTGAAGGCTTTTGATGAACTTAGGCAAGAGCTGGAGTGGGCTAAACGAGATGTTGCATTTTCTGGCGAGTCCATCGACATTATCAATCACGCGGTAAATCAATCTACGAAGAATTTAAATAAACAATACATATTACATGAAAATTAATAATAATTTTCACTTTATTTCATTAATCGATGTAAATATTGCAGCTGGAAATTCTCGGACCGGGTCTGGTGAAGCAGCAACGGCAGGAAATCACGGATGCGGTGGACGGCCATCCGATCAAGTCGCAGACGGTGACGGCGATACGGCCGGTGTCGATCCTGCCGAACGTGATCGAGCTGGCGTATTACAGCAACACGCTGCTGCTGCACTACGTGATGGACAGCATCGTGGTGACGGCGATGTACGCGGCACTCAATTCGCAGCTCAATAAGCCAGAAGAGATTGCGGCGAACAACGTCACCGTCACTCAGTCCGCACTTATCGAGAATGCCCTCGCTCTCTGTGATATACTCAAGTACGAGTTCATTTTCTGTAAACCTTGCCAGGAGCTTGAGCAGGTCATCTACACCACTATCGACAATCTTGTCTCTGCCGGTATCATCTACTCGACTGAGGTAATTAATGATCACTCATGTGATGATCATTCTAGAATCTGATGATACAGAAACTAATAAAATGTGTTTTTTGTATTTACAGCCAGGTCTGTTAGAGGAAGAAATGTGGAGTAAGAGATATGCGAAAGAATTCGACGACAGTTCTGACGACGAATATGATGCAGAAAATAAAGATAGAAAAATAGAATATAAAGTAAGTAGCTCGAAACGTATCAGTAATAAAAATTCACTATTCACTTTGAGTTTACTAATTGTTTTTTTATATTATAGCTCAGTTTAGATGCAGAGCATTCTAAGCGAATGGAATTCTTGCACACATTGCTGCGACCACTGATAGACACTTACACGTTCAGTGCTTTCTGTTTACGAAAATTGGTTGGCCGATCTCTGTCAGAACGGGATTTAGTGCAAGAAATTCTTAGCGAGATAAAAACGAATTTGGATCAAGGAATCGTAAACTATGGTAAATATTTATCTGTCGATTAATTAACATTTAATCAATGTTATCATAGAATTAATGATTTACTGTTTATTTTTAGGAGAAAGTTTATGTGTAGATCCGATAAAAAATTCGTTAAAACTGTTTGAGAAGAAAAACATTCTTGAATGTCATCCCCAGGAAAATGTTAAAATTTACTACTTGAAAGATGAATACGACGATGATGCGGCTGCTAATGAAGTGTACGAAACAGTGGCCACTTTTAAATGGACGAGAAACACCGACTGAAAAAGATCGCGATGTGAATATTTTTTATTGATTCCTGAAATTCAATGGAAATTAAATCCAATGTGGCACATAGGAAATAAGTCTACTTTTACGCTATGTCGCAGGCAAAATGTCCATGGATTGTGAATAGACGACTAGATTTAAGTCCAAAGCGGAATGTATTATTAGTATCGAATAGCACATGAAAATAAGACTATTTTTTCAAAGCGGTTAACTAATAAAGATGATAGATAATGCAGGGAGAGAAAAATTATCATAGCTTTTATTTTTATGCGTATTGTTGGTTATCGTAGATGCGCGCATCGGTGAATCGCGCGTTCAATGTTGAATACAATCTTTTTTTTTGTTATGGATTTAAAGATGAATTTTTATTAAGTAAGATTTTGATTAGTGATTATTGACATAGGATAACAACGTCTCATCGTCACGCATTTGTGTTTGTCAATGACAAAGGAGTTCAATTTAGACATGAGCTCGCTATCCAGGTTCTTTTTTGTTCTCAACAAAGACTCAACAAGTTTTTCACCTTTTAACAGGTCGCCGTTAATCTCTTTATTGGATTTCAAATATCTCAAACTTTTCTGAATGTCGAACATTTCATTTTTTATCTGCGTTTGTAAAAAAAAGCGAGAAATAATAAAAATTTAATTTTAGAATTTTGTTTCTAAAATGAAGTACTTTTTAATGTCTCCTACCTTGTTTATCGAGTCCTTAATGTAAACGATCGCTTTTTCCATTTCTTCACACCTTTCCGCAAAAGCCTCGTTAGTTTTCTCCCATATTTTTTTGACGTCGTTAATGACTTCGTTTATGGCTGAATCCGTTTGCTTTTGTAAGTGCGACGAGCTTATAAATATCCCTTCTGCTTTTTCCGTAAGACGCTCCGATTCATCCCTGCACGTATTTGATTCGTAAAACCTAAAATATCCATTATTGGTTAGCTGTTTTAGTATATACATAGAAATTTTAATGAGTGAAGAATATTACTTTTTCATTTCATCTTTATATTTGTTAACTACACAAATCCACTCTATGGATTTTATAAAGTTTTCCAATTCGTTTTGGAGCTTCCTTCCTTTTAGCAACTAATAAAGTACGTTATTTAGAGAAATTTTAATAAATTTTGAACAGTTTATTTAAATTTAATATACCTGTGTATCGCATGCTTCAACATAATTTTCCAATTTTGTTTCACTTTCACTGAAAATTTCAACTTCTTTCATGAGTAGCTGCTCCACTTTGTCGTTAACTAGTTCACTTTCTGACAAAAAAAACCAAAATAGTTACGTAAGAACTGATAATATAAATGTTTAGTATTTTTATTTAAAAAAAGTTACTAGTTCTAGATTCTCGAAGATGTAGACACTCTTGGCATATCTGAAGCGGCGCTCCAATACTTTGGATACAAGATTGTAGTCTGCGCTTCATATCCTGCAGTTTACTATTGTCTTTAACTACTTTCTTGAGCGTAGCCGATAAATCAGCTATTTTCGATTTCAAACAGTTTTCTACATCTTGAAAATAAGTAGTGCTATCCTCGTTCCAAATTTTTTTCACGAATTTTTCTTTCGCCTCCCTATTTTGAATTTACACTGTATACTGAAGATGCAAACGTCAAACATCATCAACATAAAATAGTAGTTATTTTTTCACAATGAATCTAACAATTACAATAATGATTAAGATATACAAAAAAGTAGAGTCAAGTTATTTGGATTAAATTATTTTTATTGCAGACGTTTTGGTAATGTAATCCAAACAATTCATGAATGAATGTACTACTTTCTTCTTTGATTATAAATAAAAATCCTACAACTAAAAGGGTATATCATAAAATTTCGGCGATTAAATATGTATAAGGTACTCCAAATTTCAATCTTCAAGTAGAAACAAAAAAGTGCGCATTTTTTGCAAATTAAATTTTGAATGAATTAATATATCCCCTTTTAGTTCACGGTATCTCCATTCATCGTTTGAAGAAGTTGCACTACCTTTAATATCGACAAATCGACAAGAGCACAAATAATTTAAAAAAAATCACATAAAAGAACAGTTCCATACTTCGCCAAATCCGCCAATTTGCCACCGATGTCCTCCGCCTCCTTCAAGCTCGAGCCGACCTCCTCCTCGAGGATCTTGCGATTCTTGAACCACCTGTCGGCGGAGTACCTGGTGCTGAGAGCGACGCGCGCCGCGTAGATCGGGGTCCTGTGGTAGCCGGTCACGAGGTTCGGGAACTTCAGGGGCGCCGTCACCGTGCCCTTGGGGACGTAGCACGGGTCGAAGCGCAGGTTCGTCGTGGGATTCGAGGGGCTGGCATTGGGATCGTTTTAGATTTTTTTTTTCACGGGAAAATCCGGGGAAAAAACTTACACGGGAAACGCGTCGACGGTCTCGTAGCCCGTCACGGCTTTCCACGGGTGACTTTTCGGCGTGTACGGAGCCATTTTTTGCCTTTTAAGTATCGGGTCACGAGTAATTTGTGGAGGTTACATCCGTTGTGGTTATCGCGTCGCTTTTTTGTTACTGCCACACGTGCGGTCAATTTTGATTTTCCTTCTTTTTCCTATATTTACTTTGGGTGCAGTGCGGTCATAGCGCAGCCGTGACTTCATTTCAAACTTGTGTAAAAAAGAAACTTTAAATCGTGAATTAGAAGATACGGAATTGCAAATTTGATACTCGACAAACTTGTTTTTGCATTTTGCTCAAATCTATTTCCTGATAGTAATTATAACTTTTTTTTAATTAAAATTAAAATTTATTTTTAATGGACAATTATTGATCACATCAGTTTTAAAAACTAAACTTCATGGAGATTTAATTACATGTTATAAAGTATTCGTTAAGTATACTGATGATCACACCAAAGTATCGTTTCTTGATTTTCCAATAAACACTTCATAATGTTTGCTGCTGTTATAAATTCATCGCTCCCGCCTAAAAAATAAAAGAAAATTTCATTTTCATAATAATGCAAGCGTACAAATAAGATTTAACTAAATTTACTTACTCAAATCTCTACATTCCTTTACTGACTTTATAATAAAAACTAAACCCAATCCTTTTTCGTCAGTTTTTTTATAAAGATGTTGAACAATTTTAGATATATCGAAATTCGCATTTACTTTTCCCTGTTCGTTTATCTAAACAGAAATAAATTTGTATCTCTCTAAAATTAAATATCTCGAACGTAAAACATAAAGCGATAACTATACTTACAATGCTAGCCTTTTTCAACAAACAAAGTGCATACTCCGCCATTTTCACATTTTCAACTACGATGTCGTTTTCATTCCCGATAGGCGCACCTAAAAATTGTGAAACTAAGTTTGAAAGTTCATCTTAATGTCGAGCTCGAAGTGTCCCGATAAAAAAGTGAGAGAAGAAAAAGCTGGATTTTACACTTACTCGCGTTATCCGCCGATTTTTTCATGCAGTCCTTATCTAGTAGGTTTACAGTTACGTTTATGCGCGTGACGTTTGCGCAATTTTTGGATTTCGAATGCTGCACTGATATCTCGGCCTATTTTCAATCGGTCATAATTAATTGCCTATCTTTTAAGTTTTACTGCTTATCTGGAGTTCCAGAAACTAAATTTTTCTGTCTATTCTCGAACTGATACATATTATGTAGCGATAACATTTTTTGATAGTTTAATTAGATGCAAAAATTTATGAATATTTTATTACAAAAGTACTATATATTTAAATAAAAGTTTGATTGAAACTTTTTTAGTACAGAGTACTAATAAATAAAAATAACATAAAAATAGTTTTTGTTTAAAACAAAATATGACTCATTATAGAAACTCTATTATGTAAACAACTAATTAAAGAAAACAGATAGAAAGAAAAATTTTCTTCGACTAATGAAATAAAAATGACATACCCAAATGTGCACAGTAAAAAGAGTAGAAATAATGAAAATAATTTCTTTCATTTTGTTAAACGGCGACTCGCAATGCTTTGTAAATCAGAACTGGGAAAAGAGAATTAATTCATACTTGAAGATACTCCATACTCTACGAATAAAAAGTTTCAAGATTAAATTATCGAGCAATGATGATTAATAAAATGTTTTCTTACAAATACAAACTTTTACTTCTTTACGATTTTTACTTTTTACATTGATAAGAAAAACATGATGCTATTAGCAAAATAAAAATTTTCATGACTAATCAGTTCGATAGATAACAGATTAAAAAAAAAATTCATTCAAATGTTTCAATGTACTCATCGCATTTTAAAATTTTAAATGTCAAATATAAAAAAATGAACAAACTGTTTACTTTAAAGTAAAATAATTAATATTTAGTTACACTAAACTTAATACGTGTATCTGTGGAAGAAAATTTTGTATTTTTGCAAATATGGTATTAGGATCAGGTATACGAAAAGGTACAAAAATGTATCCGTCGATTCGTCAAAAAAAATCAATTTATTAAATAGAGTAAAGTAGATCGCAGACTTGGCTTATATTAAGAGTAACTTCCTAGGAGCTAATTCGATTAGTCGAGGACGGGGAAGTCCTTGTTCTTGATGAAGCAGCCGAAGACGTTGCCTCCGGTCTCGCAGGTGTCCTTTCCGACTGCGGGCAGAAAAACCGTCGTCGTTAGACACGTTAGAACTGACAGGGTAACGAACTGTCAGGGAGAAAGGCAAAAAAAAGAAAGATACTCACCCAGATCTTTACACTTGTCGATAACCCCGTTAGCCTTGTTTACGTCGACGTTGGTGGTGGCAGCCTTCGAGCGCGCGGTCTCCACGTCGATCGTGCCATCGGCGCGCATCTGATCGGAAAAGTAAATCGTTCGTTAGGATCTTTTTTTTTCGCGGCTCTTTCGAGTTTCGATTGCTTTTTTTTTTTGTTGGTTCATTCGCATTGTCCGTCGCGATAATGGACTATTGTGCAATTTTTTTTCGAGCGTGCGGTTCGATTGTCGGTAAAGTGTCGTTCGCTCGACTTTTCTTTACAGTGGCGCGGAAAAAATGTCGAACGGTGTGTGATAAAAAGTCATAATTAAATGAGAGTACGCTAAATCGGTTGGTTTTTTTTATAGGTATTGACTGCGTTTTTGGTTGTAAATTTTGTAAATAATTTTTTTAAAATTAAAAGGGAAACATTAGTAAAGTATACTTACAACTCCAATCTTCTTCAACATACACGCGGAGAAGCAGTCGAGTTTATTGTCGCGTTTGATTTCTCCACCTTTGATTATACCGTCAACGACAGCTGCAAATTTTCAATTTTCTTTACATTAATATCAATGCCAAAATGATATTTAATTATATTTTTTGAAAGATTTTTGTATTACCTTTGTCAACTCCAGATTCAGTAATGCAAGCATCCTTGTATTCTCGCAGTTTAGCTTTCTGGTCATCCTTCAAAGTAGCCTAAACAAGAAAATTGATAAAAAAATTAACTTTTAAAAATAATTATTTATTTTTTAGTGCAAATTCGATGAGCATAGAGATCACTTATCAATTATTTATAACCATAATCATTATTGAAACAAAAAATCTAACTTAAAATCTAGTGGTAAAAAAGTAATTATAAGTATACATAAACAAGAAAACTTAAAATTGACTTATAAATTAATTGTGACAGAAGACTAAATTGGAAAATGATATGTATTTATAACAGTAATAACCAATCTCTTAAGTAAAAGTGATAGAGATAAATCGTTAAAGTCAGAGATTGGGCATTTAAATCAATAAATAAAAATAAAATCAATAATATAAAAATTTAATATATAATTTTAATTTTAATTTATCTGCTCATAAGATAAAAACTCAGTCTAACTAAACATTAGACAAATTTAAATACATAGAATAAATCAATTTTTAAAATTTTTTTTAATTTATCTACAGCTACAAAAGTATTTAATTACTGTCACTACGATGAGGAATATAGTAAGTACTCACCGCATAAGCGCCGACGACGCAAACGAGGAGCAATACAGCGAAGCCCTTCATGGTATCGGTATAGTTGGTTACTGGCAGGAGCGAGTCACTACGAAGTCAGCTGATGCGGAAAGTACACTGAGCGAAGACAGCCTATCGCCGGCTCCTTTTTATAGTCGTCAATTAGTGTAGGTGGTGGCTGCGTTTTACTCGCCGCTGCGTCCGTGTGTGCGCTGACCGGCACACGCACACGCGTCCGTCTTGTTTTTGATTAGCGATCGTCATTGACACGGTATACAGTGCCGATAAATCGAGCGGCTTATGCCGAGAAAATAGCCGATCGGATTGCCCCCGGGGTGTAGCCTTACCGATGAGCGCGCGACTATAAGGTGATCGGTAAGAGTACGCGAGACTGCGGGACGAGACGGGAAGGTTTGCGCACGACCCGAGGGTCGAAATGCAAATTTTAATTTGTATAGAGCATGGAGAAAAAATTTTCTTTAAAAATTGCTGCGGTAGAATTTTAATAATTTAAACAAAATTCAAAAGATCACAAAAAATTGTTTAGTGACTAGCGATAAGTGCAAATTGAAATGTAACTAATATATCTTCACTGAAAAGCAATTTAGTAATTTTAACTAACTATTTCCTTAACGAGTACCAACTAAATAATTTTTTTGAACAAGCTAAACATTTTTTTTAAACTAAAGTATTTAAAAAATATTTAGTTGAATTTATTAATTCATTTTTCAGTGTTAAAAGTTAAAATCTACTATTTTGCTTTTTTTTATTTTGCCATCGATATTTTGTGATTTAGTTCTAAAGACTTTAGTAAAGGCTATTATAGTAATTGATAAAGCATGATTTTTCTCTGTGTGGGTAAAAATATAATTGCCGATTGTAAATTCTGCGTTTAGATGTGTTCGTCAAAATTGAAGGATATCAGTTGCATTGCAGTGCATATTTTTATTCCGCAACGATAGAATTGAACACTGCTACTATATATCGGCTAATTAGGATTGAAAATGCAAATTCAGCGGTTGTTTGTAAATAAGAACGTGGAAAATGAGTAATTTCTTGGAAGCTGATTATTTTAAGCGCTTGGAATATTTTTTTCAAATAAATATAACAATTATCATCTTGTGTCATCGTATTTATTCAATTTTCTAAAAGAAATATTTGGAAATAACAATAATTATTTTCGGCATTTTTTACATCTTTTTCTGCATCGCATGTGTACTTGCGTTTCTTTTATTCCTTTCCGTTCCACCGGTCAATTTTACCTTTGGCGGTGCTGCAGAAAAACGTGGAAAATTTTGTAAGTAGCCACGCAGAAACTCCTTTTTTTCTCGATCTGCTCGCAAAAAAATAACGTGCACACTTCCTTCTTAAACTTGGTTCAGTAGATCCGCGATAAAAAGCCGAGCTCACGGTCGGTCGATCGATTTTTCCACTGCGTTAATTGGGCTTCGCGATTTTTCGGTACAGATTGCGGTTTTCCTTTCGGGCGTAATTGAACAATTCCGCGCGCGATGATTCCGGCGATTATGAATGTGAATGAAATAATAATCCTGTTTATTTGCAGCTAATTGATTCTTTAAACGCGCGACGCTTGAAATTAGCATTCGTTCTTTTCATTGTTTTTTAATGCATCATGGAAATTGTGAAAAAAAAACTACTCAATTATGAATTTAATGCTTTTTTAAAGCGATGCCGATAGATACATATTCGAAATCTAAAAACTATGATGTAATGCACTGCTCGAATTGCTTTAGTGTAGTTATAACTGAAGTTGCTGAAGATGCAACTTGTATTTTAATTGGTCGATCATCGATAAAGTATACTTTGTTGATGCATTAAAATTTGAATATACTGTTTGAGGAGAAAAGTCGTTTACTGACGTCTTCGGGATCGTCCTCGGATCCCCATTGGGATTTCAATTTCTCGAACATACACTGTACCAATTCACAATTGGTCCGATCTAAAAAAATTTTTGTTATACACGTTGAAACACAAATTAATTTTCTTATTTTTTTATGACATCATACTATTACCTTTACAAGCATTGTACACCGCATAGAATACTTCTTTTTCCAAGTCATTATCAGTAGTAAAGTAACTGTTAACCACTTCCTCATTTATCGTTCCATCCGAGTTCATCTGTAGCAAATAAAAAAAATCTATTTCCGTAAAACGTATTTTTAATAACGTTTTAATTTGTACCTCTGTGTCGAACTCATCGAAAAGTCTAATTAAAAAACTATTTAGCCATCTATTATTAAATGATCGTAAAAATTTTGAAAACGTAGCAAAAAGGTTAAAAAAGCATCATACAATTTTCTGAAAATAAAAAAATGATCAAAACATTTGTAAAAAAATAACTTTGTAAACTAATAAAAAATTTAAAAACCATACTAGAAAATGCAAATATAATATAAATAAATAATAAGATGGTAAAACACAAATAAATAATAATAAAAAACAAATAAATAATAATAAGAAACACAAATAAATAATAATAAAAAAAATAACAAATAAATAACATGAACTTACGATTCCTTTGCTCTTGTATATGCAAGCAGCCACGCAATAAACCTGTTCGTAGGTGAGCTCCTGCGATCCATCAGAAATTGCCTCTGAAAAATCATAGAGGAAGCTCATTTAAAAGTGGAAATAACGATCGCAATAAGATTTCCACGTCGTTAACAATACCTGGCTCTATTCCATAATCAATGAGGCACGCGTCGTCCAGCTGGATCTCCGATTCGTTTTTCTTTATCATCGCCTGCAAAAAGAACAACAAACAGAAAATCTTCAAATCTTCATTTTTTCGCGGCGGAGAGAATCAAATGCGCAAAAATTAATATTTAAGTGGATCGAATTAAAAAAAAAGTGCCGTACCGCGCGAAGAGACGCGACGCAGCAAACGGCCAGCGCGATGAGTACTCTCATGATGAGGAATTGAACTGCTATCGACGCTCGACCAGACCTGCACTGCGACTTGCCATTTTTTTTTTATTGAATCCTTTTTATATATGCGCTATTGGGTGATATCAGCGGGCACGCGAAAATACCCGCATTTTTTACTCTGCAATTATGATAGAGTGGAAATTTCGCTCTCGTTTTTTTTTTTCGATAAAAACCATTGCCGGTTGTGTCGGGTTATACAATAATGGACTTTCACTGGGCATCAATGGGCATACAGTTGACTGACATAATTAGTATGTTAATATTGAGTAGTAGAAATTGAGATTAGCGATAAATAATTTATGTGCGTTAAAGAGCACTTAATAGTTACTAAGTTTGTTTGAACATAAAATAAACCAAAGTAATTATGTAAATTATTTTATTTTTTAAAATGCGATTATACGTGAATCATTGTGAATAAAAAAGTTGAAGTAAATTTACATATACCTATACTCTACTGTGTTTAAATTATCACGAGTTATTTTAATTCCTATACTGATATTGTAAAATATAAGGAGGAGAATTTTAAAAATTTCGTAAAAGAATTTTAGATTGTTTCTTTTGTTAATTTTTAATTCAACATTCCGCAGATCGTGATACGCGTTTCTTTGCAAACGTCCAGTCCCAGCTGGTTCAAATAAAGACAACAACGTTATTAAAATACCTGGATGTATTATTATATGATATGGTATAAATAAATTGTTTTTATAGGTGTTTAATTATCTCCTTTAATGTTCGACTCCCCTCCACACTTTTTACCACAAGAAGCTACTGGAAAGTATCGTTTAGACGATAATTTTCCACCTGGCATGATTAATTTTTTATTTTAAAATTACTTTGTACTTGACAGTTACGTATGCTATTCATTCAAGTAAACAAACTCACGCACAATATTTATCGCTATTTCGTGGTAAATAGATAAATCTTTACTGTAAATAAAAATATTAAAAAATTCAATTTAAATGCATGAATAAAATGTATATCCGTACATTAGAAAATAAATCTGACAAAATGATTTCATATGAATAAATAAATAAATAAAATAAATGAAAATGTACAGTTTGTATAATTAGAAATGTATACGGGACGATATAAGAAAATAAAATACGGTAGTCTGCAATTAGTTGTTACTTAACATTTTCCCGCATATTTTGTGAAAATAAACTTCAAACTATAAATATCGTTTTCTACAAGGCAAGCGATAGTATCCATTAATTGTACTACTCTAAGCAAATGTTTAAAATCAAATAAACTAAATAATATTTTTAAACAAATAATTTTCAACAAAATTTTCATAAAAAAGAGCCCAAATTACTGATTCCATAGAAACGAACAAATAGGTCAGCCGAGGACTTCCCGAGGAGTTTCATATCAGAACTAAATTATGAGATATTTTTATAAATCATTACATTCTATTTCTTAAGCATATAAATTTGTGTATTTTGTTTGCTGGAAATAAATTTCGTTTCTCATCGAAATGCCGAAAAGCACCCGTCACACCCTCTAAAAAAATGAATCATAAATTGACCAGAATGTGCATAATCCTATCCAATTTATGGTTAATTTTTGACAGTGTGCACAAATGCACTTTCAAGTAAAACCTCGCGATCGGGAACTCCGATACTCTCCCAGTAGTACAAACGTGACATGGCTGAGATGAAGGGCCAGCCTATGGGTGTCAAGTGTACGCGCCGAAGTGCAAAAGCGCACTGAAGCGCTGCGGGGCGATCGCCAGAGCCGAGAGAGCATCGCAATCTGACC
Source organism: Eurytoma adleriae (assembly GCA_900480045.1). Lineage (NCBI taxonomy): Eukaryota > Metazoa > Arthropoda > Insecta > Hymenoptera > Eurytomidae > Eurytoma > Eurytoma adleriae. Next base: position 63,307 of record UXGC01000616.1, on the reverse strand, counting down.
CATTCAGCCCAGATTGACAATGACTGCGAAAGTAGAGCACGTGCTTTTATTCCCATGTGCTTCGCGCGCGCAGTCGGAAGGGGTAATTCGCACCGATACTTACCCGTTTCGCCCGAGGATCTACCAGTTAGCCAGATTATAATCACGTGCTTTTCTTAAGGGTCACGCGGATTGTTACGGCTGTTGATGCGAGACGTTAGGAAGTTTACTTCGTTTGGCGAACGAATTGACGGGTAGCCGCTGGACTTCGGTAAACAAAAAAGTTGTGCAAGGCAATTTTTTAATTATAAAAGTTTTATTTCGTTATTATTATAGCGTGAATTGGCGTAGTAGAGCTCTAAAGTTATAATTACTTATATTTTTTTTATAATTGAATATGCAGATATACTTACAATTTAAATATTGCAATTAATGCTTCAATAAACAAAGTGATTAAACGTTTTGAACTAGAAAAAAGGAAAAATTGTAAATGCACTGCTAATTTTCTTTGCTAAATGTGTAATTTTTAAATAATAAATTATAATGCGAGCTAATTTCTGGGATCATTATAAGTAACTGCTCATAAGTCTTTCATGTCAATGCAGTTGAAAAATTTGCAATCATCTTTGCCAACTGAAAATAAAAATTTTACCAGTTACATTAAATTATATGACAAATTAAATGTATCACAAGGTAGGATTTTCACCTTCGGCTCTGCATTCGGTAACAATTTTCAAATATTTTTTTCGTTCAATTTCTGATTCCTCTGGTGTATCGCTTTCGGTAAGCAAATCAATATCCAGCGATCCATCCGGTCTCAGCTGGAATATCACGAATCCAATATCAAATTATTTCACTTGCGATTTATTTGATTTTTTTATTAAGACCTGTTCGTCATGAAAAATTTGAAATGGTACTCTAAATGACCATCAAACAAAAATATTAAGTCAATTAGTTATTCTGCAGAGTGCGACTACAAATGAATTCTGGTTACAACCTGATAAACTTATTTTTTATTTGAGAAGCAAGAGGTTACCGTAATGGTTTTTATTTTATCATATCAAGGTTTAAATACCTACCCAGTTGAAACCTTTGTAAAGGCACGCAGTGACGCATCCTTTTTTCTCCTTTTTTAAGTTAGCGTAAAGATTTGTGTTTCCATCTTTGTCGAGATCAAGAATTGCTGTAAATTTTATGAAAAAAATAAAATGAAAATCTTTATTTACTTTTTTTTAAATATTTAAATGGGCTGTAAAACAGTTTATAAACTTTACAAAATACCTAATGTAACATAATTTATAAAAAAACAACTGTTTATAAAATACAAATCAAAATAAGGAGTACCTACTCATTAACTCAAAATTTATATTCGATTAGTAATTAATTTTTATGGAATTAATGCACTCGTAAAAGTTCTGATAAAAAAGTTGCATATAAAATAAAATTTTTAATTATTATTGAAAAATAATTAAGACCATAACGTTAGTTAAAAATGCACATAGTATATGAAAAGAATTGAAAGAATAAATACAATTTTCTCAGTTTTTGTAATAATTAATTCGATGCTTGCTGAATAACAATTTACCTGGATCGATACCGTAATCGATAAGACATTGACGCACAGTAACTTTCACGTTGGACGAAGAATTTTTTAACTCCGACAGAGCTTTCTGTTAATGAATAAAAAACCAAATTTTTTAACCGGTTAATAAATGTATACTAAAAAAGTACGTATATGTTATTGTTAAAAATTTAAAAAAATTATTTATATAGTTAAGAAGGTTAAATTTAAAAAAAAGCTGCTACAAAGTATAAGGAAAGTAACCGATTGATTATTTATTATTTATGAATAATTAGTTACCGCTGAAATTAACGTGACAGTGAGAAGAAGAACGAAAGTTTTCATTGTTCAAAGATGCGCGCTTGACCCGCTGAAGCTTTGGCGATGCACTAAATTATGCTCCAGTCCTAACCGCTTTATATAGTAGACATCGTTACGGATGAGTCTGTCGCTTGCAAAGTTCTGTGTACTTACTAATACCTTGAGGGAGAGTGGGGTATAATGGGCAGGAGGGTAAAATGTGAACCGCGGCGGGGTATAATGGGAGGCGCTGAAAATGGCTCTCTGAAAATTTATTTTGAATTTTTTGAAACTTTACGTGCAAAATGAGATTGGTGTATTTTAGAGATTGTTTTAAAATTTTGTATACGTAATTGCGATAGGTACTAAAAATTAAGATACTTGATCTTTAAAATCGTTTTAATGTTTTACGTAAATATTTAACATGTTTTTCAAAAATGCGTCCGTACGATTTCAACCTTTGACAGTGAAGTTCAGCACATTGTAGTGAGTGACCTATACCATAATTTCTAATAAAAAAAGAGAACAAAAGTTTAAGTTTTTTCTTTTTGAAAAATTGTCTTAAACCCGCTAATTTATAATCTCTCCCTTCTTTAAATATGACGTATAATCAGCGTGCAATATCGATGAGCTTCATTAATGCTATACGTACGACCAGGGCAGATTTTTCAGATATTTAGTTTTTTACAGTGCAATTCTTCAATTTAACGATACATACCCTTCATACATTCTTAAATATAGTGTACTTTCTCCAAAGATATGTATGGCTGTAGATTACAGAAATCAAATGAGGAATTTTGGACAAGGAATTGAATAAAAGTGCGGTACATTCTCGATATGGAATTTTTTTCAAAAGTAAAACAGTATATCAATTATTTAAAAAAGTTAATAATTTATTCATCTCGTCTCATTTTAAAGTGAAGTAGGAGCTTCATAAATGCATCAAATTAATGTTTTCATCGTGAAAAATGTATGAATGATTTATACGTGTTCGGTGCTTATTCAGTTGGCCCTCCAGGTACTATACAAGCGGCCATGTTACAGCCATTACCAGGTTTCACTGAAAAAAGGAATATTTTATTTTAAATCATGAAAATGTTTGTGCAATTTAGAAAGCAAAAAAGGCAGGCTCTTCTCACCTGTCTGTTCGCAGACGTCGAGCAGCTTCACAAAAACTTCTTTCCGGTCGGGTGCTTCGCGTTGGACGTTGGCGATGAGTGCATCTCTGTTAAAGGTTCCATCTTCGTTCATCTTAAAAGAAAAAAAAAATTATGTCGAAATGAAAATCTGAAAACTGTTTTTTGAAGCGTATGACAATAGTGAATTTAAATAAAATAATACCAATCCTTGTTTCTTCTGCATACAGAACATGAGACAACCGAAAGTGGCATTTTCGCTCTTGGGTACTTGGGCTCCACGAGGTAGTGCTGAAATATAAGATAGACGTAAATATTTTAAAAAAATTTCATGGATTATATTAAAAAAATCTGTAGAATTTATCCTTACTTGCTGGGTCCGGAATATTTAATTCCGTTCGGCACTCATTTAAGTGTTTGGTCAGTAAAGCGTCTCCCTATGTAAAATAACTTTTTTTTATTAATAATATAATTTACAACTTTAATTAATTTTCAGTAATGGCATCAAATAGGAAATCATTTAAGAAAGCGTAATCAATTTTACAGCACTAGATATTTGCAAAATATTGGTTATAATGTTTTGCTGTTTTGTATGTACGTCCATCAACATATAAAACGGACTAAAATCTAAAATATTATAAGATAAACTAAAAAAAAAAACTAAAAAAATATTATAAGATACACTAAAAATTTCTTAGCTACAGATCTGTACAGATTTTTGAAGATCGTGGTAACTAAAATTTTCTAGTTATGAAAGCTTATTAAAGTTATTGACCTCATGTTGAATTAATGGAAATTACACAATTAACTCCTATTAATAAATTTTTAGAAATATTTCATCAAATTACCAATATAACTAAATATATCTAAAACTTGCAAATATAAATTCAATTATACTGACCCCATATACAAAATTAATTATTGGTTTGTTACAAAAAATATTAAAATTAAGTACAATAAAGCTATATTGATCTAATAATTAATATCAATGCTAACCTCGGGGGTTCGCTTGGCCAAAGCCACGGCCAGGCAGCAGGCGAGGAATACACATACAGTCTTCATGGTGAGATGCGGGCGAGCGAGAGCGAAGAGGTAGTGATGCCACCCCTCACTTTGCCAGTACTTTATATACGGAGCCGCTTGGTTGTCTGAGTGGGGATAATCTTTGATAACAACTAAGTGAGCGGTAGTTAAAATTTGATTTGTTGTGTGAGAAACTTGACCCGAAAGTGGGGACTCCCTCCGATTTGCTCCGAAGATGCTGCTTTTGACCTTGAGCTTTTTATGATAAATGACACGAAGTATTGAAGATGACATAGAACGAATGGGGCAAATGATTATGATTTGTGTAAATTTTTTAATGTACATTAATTTAAATTCTTTTTTTTTAACATATTTAAACATAAAATGTTGTGCAATGGAAACTAAAAATTCGTCAAGTGTCTGGCAGTTTTATCTTTCGTTCTTGTAAAGGAAGTTATGAAAATGCACTAAAAAAATTTCCAAGAAACAATTAAGTATAAATCTTAGACAAAAATGCACGTTACGTCTCTGTGGAATATTCTATATAATGCATAGAAAAATAAAAACATGTTTATTTATAATTTAATATATAATTGAATTAATTAATGTTATTAAATTTGAAAATTAAATAAAAATTATAATAAGATGAATGCAATAAACGAATGAAATCATGCAGTAAAATGAAGTGAAATATAAAAAAGTGATAATAAAATCTGTTGTAAAAGTTATTATTTTCTTAATGTTATACTTCAGATAAACTTTTAAAGTATAAATTTTAAAAATACTTATTCATATTGTTTGAGTCATAATTGCAGTTGCAAGAGATTTTTTCGACTATCAGTAAATAAATAATTTTCTATTACTATAAGTGTAGATGCATTTTATTAAATTATTTTATAACTAACTGTATTTTATTATTATTGTTGATATTTTTCAAATAGCGCTAAACATATTAAGTATATATTATATATAGTGTTAAACGTAAGAAATCATGTCAGAATTTCTAAAACATGTAGTAGTTGCGCAAAAAAATTTTATACGAGATATGCTAAAAAGTGTCGCAGCCTAGAGATAAAAATTGTTTCTTTCAGAGTACTAAATATCATGCATGAACAAGAATTATCAATCTTAAATGCCCAATCTCAGAGAACGAACTTTCCAGCAAAGACAAGCCTTAAACTCATTAATTTTTTTATTAACTTTAGAAGCTTCATTTACGTAAATTATGTAATGCAGTATGTAAACACGATTTGACATGCTTTACTTTTTAAATTTTTTTGTTATAAGATGACATGGGAGAATTAACTTAGGCATTATTTTTCATAATAATTATGTTTTGTTTTAAAAATAAAATATTATGCTAGAGTTATATCATTTTACATTACATTGTGATTACATTATCTCTTTGTGTTGTGTCTTGTTAAATTTTATATGAAGTGATAAGTGAAATGTGTTAAGATAATAAATAATCCATAAATTGAACTTATATTGCAAATTTAATTATCTATATTTTTTACACTAATTCATAACGATTCTTTTTTCTTCACTGTAATTGATAAGACTATTTGAAAACATTTTTTTTTTCAAATTAATATTTTTAATTTGCGCGGAAAAAAATGTTTTGTTTTGATGCATAATTCATTTATTTGAGCACATAATGGAAATTAATTCATTTGCTAAATAGTATATTTCTTATTTTTTATTAATAATAAATAATAAATAATAATAATAATAATAATAAATATAATTTTCAGTTTTCAATTTCGGGTATAACATTTTACAGAAAATAAAACTATAATTAGCCGAAATATAGGTCTCAAAAGATTATTTATTTGAATCATCGCATCATTTTATTGACTCTACCTATATACGTTACTAATACATATGTATATATGCATACGTATAAAAATATTCTCGGCCGATAAACTCATCGCTTTACCTTATCATTGCCGCACCTCTCCGGGATTCTTATCCGCCCGTATATCGGCTTGCCGTGGCTGTCATCGCACAGGAGCGTTTCCACAATGTGCGTATTTTCCTGAAGTGTATTCTCATTCTGATTCTGCTTGTTCCATTGTGCCGTCCTGTTTTACCGACTGAGTCGATCAGCTGTATATATATACATATATATATGTATGTTTTGTACGGAGATCCCAATGAGATCTCGTCGTTGTGATCAATTCGTACACATTAAGTATCTCTCAATGCCACAGTCGATAAGTTCGGGCGGCGCAGTTGGAGCGAGCAGATCGAGGGAACGAGCGGGCAGTGAGTAGCGCATTGTGGAGACGCCTCACACCAGTGGCCAGTGGTGCGCCGTGCAGCCAGTGAAAAAAATACACGCGAGCCGCGCGAATCCCGCCTCCATTGTTAAGGTTGACAGCCGAGGCAAAATCCCGCGTGCGGCGGGGCTCCATCCTCCGCGCGTCGTCCGCGTCGTGAGTGCAGTGCTCGAGGCGCGGCGAGGGCCGAGCCCCGCGATGGCCGAGGACGCGCTAATAACCTGCCTGCCCGACGAGGTGACCGAGCTCATCCTCGAGAACCCGGGCCTCGGGCTCCGCGACGTCGTCAGCTTCGCCCTCGCCTGCAAGCACCTCCACCGGCTCGTCTTCGCCAGCAACAAGCTCTGGAGGACCAAGTTCTTTCAAAGGTGATAAGCACAACTGCAGGGGTAATCCGACAGCTGGTCGGACTTGTTTTGCTTTGTCGCGTTTCGTTTTCGGTGCTGTTGCACGCGTGTTTGTATGTATACGCTCTTGCGAGATGTCTATAACATGCGTTGCGCGAGATTTCATCTTGCCCGAGGCTATCCTGCTCCTGTGCATGATCGATGGTACGATCGTCGGTTTCCGTTCGGAAAAATTTCCTTATCGGGTTATCTCTGGCATGCGCTAGCTACGTGGGTTGGAGCTTATACTGATAGGATAGACTACGCGCATTGATGAATTGTCTAGCTTACGGTTTTACTTGATTTCTGGGAATTAATTGCGTTCAGGAAATGATCTGTTAACTGTTCTTTTTTAGATTTTAAACAGTTTTTTTGTTCTGCTAATTGTTGTCATATTTAAATTGCAACTATTTACGTTAATGTAGACGATGCATAAATGTTTGCTAATTTACAAATTTATATGTATTTTAGTACATACATACTAAATTTTATATACTTCTTTTATTTTTAGATGGCCTTTGTTGCGAGAGATTTATACCCAATACGAAACTCATCACAAAACAAAAAACTGGTGTTACGAAGTTCAAACAAGAATTCAAAGTTCAAAAGCACTGATGCATCAGTTGTCATTAATGTCAGCTAAATATTATGAAAAACAGGAGTTGTCACATTCAGAGTTTAATGATTTCGATCCTTTATTCCGTCCAGAGAGAGGGGCACATCCATTAGCTTACCATTTTCTTGAAGATGAAATAATAAAATTAATTGAATCTCCTATAACGTAAGAAGTTTTTCCAGTAAACTATAATTAAATAATATTGAAACTAAAATATTTACTAATCATATTTTTCAGGAACATTAATTTAACACACAGGTATTATGCTTGCAAAGTTATTCGATACATGAAGCAAAGTTATTTAACAGATGAGTGGCATAGATACACTGAATTGCCTCCAAAAAAGCAACTTCTGGAGTTAGGAGCAACTCTTGTAGCGCAGTGGAGTCAACCCGAAAAACGTGTTACATACAATCATGTAAGCCGCATGCTTGATGACATTGTGAATCAGGCTAAGGAAGTTTTGAGAGAAAGGTATCCAACGCACTCTATATTTAATACTCCTCCAGAAACTCTTGAATACTGGAAACTAAATAATATTGATGACAATCAATGGACACCTGTTGAAACAAAACAAGTCATGGCCGCGCTATGTGAAATTATGTTCAATAAATTAAATTTTCACGGAAACAGTGAAATGTATTATTCTTCAGAAAATTCGTTTATAGATAGAGTAAGTAAATTCAACAACTTTTATTAAAAACGTATCATTTTCAAAACTTAAAAATTTTCTTTTAATTTAGGTTCTTGAACTTAAACACGGAATTCCTATTACTTTAGCCATTGTATTTGAAAGTATTTGCCGCAGAGTTGGTGTGAAATGTGAACCAATTAATTTTCCGTCTCATTTCTTATTACGATGGAAGGAAAGATAGTATGTATATTTTGAATTGCAATTCTTTTAATATTTTAATTTTCTTCTTTTAATATTACAATTAATAAAAATTTATTAAACTCCAGTTTAGGTGCTGGTGCTGATGAAGCAGAAAATTATTATATTGATGTATTCAACGGTGGTCAATTCCTAACAAGAAAAAACTGTCCACGATTAGGTGGAGTATCAAAATGCCCGGTAGAGCGATACAAGATACAAAATGCGTCAACGGCAATTGAAGTAATTTCAATTTCAATTTTAAAATATATTTGGTCAATACATTTACTAATGCAGAATTCTTTTATTTAGGTCGTAGAAAGAATGGCAAATAATTTGGAAGTAGCAAGTAGACAACGAACTCATTTAAATGGTCGAGCAGCGCGGTTGCGATCTGCTCTTGAACTGCTACACATGATCCGACCACACAACACTGGAGTTATTTTACATTTAGCTCGATTTTATATGTTTTACCTAATAGATTTGGCAAAACTAATAAATATTTTAACTTACATAAAGGTATCTAAATATTTTTACATTCATTCAACAATTTAACTTTGTGTTATTGTATTAAATTTTAAAACTAATATGATGTTCTCAGGATACGGAACTTACGTCAAGGGGATCAGCTAATCATATTCTTCAGATGCTTCAAGACCACGAAAGACGTACAAACATGATGAACTTTGAAGTAACTAAATTTTTAAAAAACATAAATATTCTTTTCTAAAGTAAACAAATTTAAAATTAATTATTTTGTCTGAAACAGGAGGATGTAGGAGTAAAAAAGCGAACTCCCAATGTCAAATATGCCATTGGAATGGTCATGAAACATACATCTTACGATTATCTATGTGTGATTACTGGGTGGGACTTACAGTATGAAGTGTCACCTTGGTGGATGGTAGAAATGGGAGTTGAAGAATTGGATAAAGGAGCTAACCAGCCATTCTATCACATTTTCGTTAATGATGGATCATCTCGATATGCGGCCCAAGGTATACTAGAGTTCCATTAAAATAAATCCAATTTATTTAAAAAAATATTTCAATATTTTAAATTTTCAGAAAATTTAGTTATGGCTTCAACTCCAATGTGGGTTAACCATGATGAGACTGGTAGATATTTTAGTCAATTTAAAGGAACTCACTATGTGCCTAACGAAGAAAAGGCAAAAGAGTACCCAGAGGATGCAGAGGTACGAGAAAATCTTCTACTTCAGTATCTATAGAGCCTTGTCAGAATTTGTACACTATCGGTACCTTGCATCTTTCTTAAATAGAATATGAGATAATTTTATTATGTATAAAGTATATTTTAATTGACAAGTTTTAAAAAATATATTTTTTTTATTTTTGTGATTAAGAATACCAAATTTTACATTCTCACTAAGGAAACGTGAATTTTACAAGGAGTATTATATAGCATTAATAAAAGATTAGTGATGTATATTATTCATATTGCAAACCGAATTTTTTAATTGTACAATACACTTAAATGATGATAGTTTTTGAAAAATGTAATCTGTAAGCCAGCAGTTGTAAATAATTGTTTAATATTATTCTGTAATAATTAATTACATATAGCGTTTGACTTTTGCAATTGAATAAAACTAAAAAAATTAATGTAAAAGAATCATATTCGCAAAACTGTGAGTCATACAAAACTTTTTAGGAATTACGTCCTTTCTACAAAATAATGTGTATAAAATTGGTCTTCAGATAAACTAAATGTAAATATGTAGGTCACTAAATGACACATTGATTATAATTATTTATTTTAATCGGTGCTTTTACTTCTTCAATTACTTGTCTTCTTAGTTCTTGTCGTTTATTCCGAATTTATCATTATGAAATTGTATGAATGTTTATTTTTAGAAACATATAGTATAACAATATGCAGTAATAATCAAATTTCTTACACTTCAGAAAAGCAATGCCGTAAATTATTTTAGAAACAGTTAAAAAACGAAATGTCAATTTTACGCAATCACCTGTAGTCAAACGTATTAGACAATTATATCCAACGTTAAGTTAATTATTTACAAAAAGTACACGTTGTATAAGCACTCTCCGAGCTTGCAGAAATCTTTTTCCTCTGAAAAATTGTAAAAGGCAATTAAAGCAAAGTAAAATTATCACCTGACTGAAGTTATTTATATAACCGTTACCTATGCAAGGCTTGATTGCGTCTTCGAAATTAGTCTTAAACTTCTTTTTCGGATCCGCCGGCGACACAGGCAGGACAAGTCGTCCGTTTGAATCGATCTGCATAAATTAGAGAAATAAGATTTTTATTCTTTTTTCTGTATAGTTCGATCCTTTCGTTAAAGAGGCGCAAAGATTTTGTGATTGTATTTTCTTTTACATACTGCACAAATTATTTTGAAACCGAATAATACTTACGATTTGTCTTTTCTGAAATAAACAAGCTACGAAGCAGCCTCTCTTATTTTCTGGCAAATTGTTCAGGTTATTGAAGTGACTTTCCTGAAGTTTATCTAAATCTTTCGAAGTGTTCAAACCTTTAAAAAAATGGTATTGGTATTAGAGAAGTGTACAGTAACGAATTATTAAAATTGAATGATTTTAATCATTAAATTTCTCAGTATTTAATTTTCATGTTTATTTCTTACCTAAAATAGAAACTTCCAATTTGTTTTGAGTTAAGCAACTTTGAATGTGCTGATGGAGATCTGCGTCCGGATCGTACGGTTCTTCCGAAGCCACATTCTACCGATAGAAAAATCAAGTCGTTTATTGTAAGAGTAACATTTTTCGGTGCACAATAATAACATTAAATTTTTACCTGCAAACAAACTGCGGAAATAAATATTGCGATTATAAAATGAAAGGAGTGCATTTTTGCGATCCGACGTCTAAGTCTGCTCAATGTATATTGAACTTATTTGCAAACTGTATAGTTGATTGCAGTCTATCTGTATTTTGAACTTCGACCTTACAAGCATATGGATCAATTTATCGCATCAGCTGTTAATTAATCTAACCGCAGAAGAAAGGCAACTGACAAGATTTTTTTTACACTTACAAATTCTATTTCAGTAAGTGTATTAAAACACTTGATTAAAAACATTTAATCGTAAAAAATGATATCCAATGTATTATGCAAAATTATAATATCAATTAAAGATTGATTTATCATTAATTAATTAGACTTTTAAACAGTTGAGAGTCATACATTTTTTTAAATTAATTAAAAATCTTTTAAAATGTATAATAGTTAAAAGAATTTACTCGCCTTACAATGTCGACTAAAACCGGTTTGTTTCGTAATTCCAATATTTTATTATGATCGTTTGGAAAGAATAGAGCTCATGCTCAATGCAAATTATTTACGTAGGTTTCTAAGTGACTATATTTTGTTCAAGTAATGTCTAGCAATCACAAAGTCTCGCACGTTGTACCTACATATAAGATCAAAATAAATAAGAAAATAACTTAGGTATATCAGTTTAGTTCCCTATAGAGGTTTGCCTGCTCCTAAGCGACTGTCAATAATTTATAAAAAACTAAACTTGAAAATTCTTAATTTAATCATTCGTAGGAAATATTATAAATAATGTATTTTAATTGTTTAAATCAGTGGTTTAATGCTAAATTTACTAACAAGTTTAGTTAAAGGAAAATTATATTGATAATTATAGACATACGTAATGGATTGCTAAAATTCAAAGTTTATTTTAATATTTTTACATTTTCTTTTTACAATATTGCAGTGATTAGAGGTGCGAGTATAGTAGAAATAAGAATTTTTGTAATTTATTCAACCATTGGTATAGCATTGTTTTCGTAGAAACAGAACATCACTTTTCCTCCAGTCTCACAGGCGTCTTTTCCAACTAGAAAAAAAAAAGAAATTTCAGTTTTATTACATTTTTTTGTTAATTTGAAGGTACTGAACGCATATGACAAATTTGTTACCTAGATCTTTGCACTTGCCCAACACCTCATCTACCTTCTCTTCAGGAAGATGGGACAACATTTTTTCGCGTGAAACCGATTCGTCAAGTTTGCCATCTGGTTTCATCTGCAAAAAAATATTACTGTAAACTATAATTCACCAGCTGTAAATTCGCTGGTAATAATTTTTAACTAATATTATTAATTATCTGTATTATTTAATTTTTAGATTTGTAATTAACTCTTTATTGAAATGAAAATCTTATTAATTTTTTAACACTTACCATTGCTGGTTTCATCAACATACAGGCGGAAAAGCAATTAAGTTTCTCGTCGACTTCATACTCTTTGCCGGCTTTAATGGCCTCTAGTACAGCTAAGAGTATTTTATGGAGAATGTAATATTAATATTAATTTGAGTGATAGAATTAGCTTTTAAATTATTCAATTTATTTAATAACTTACATGCATCAAGGCCAGTTTCGGCTAGACACTCGGTTTTGTATTGTTTCATTTTGGCGATTTGCTCTTCTGACAGTTCCTGAAACAATAGTAAATTATTTTACTGTAATAAGTTTCTGTTACTTATTCAAAAAACCAAATGTTTGAACCAATTGTATTCTCCGCGTAATCTCATCAATTATAAGTACTATTTAATAATCAGAATATAATTAAGTAGGAAACCCATCAGATTTTAAATGAATTTTTTTTTAAGATGAAGCGATTAAATTAAAATGATTAAAAAAATGATATGATGTAATAATAATACTACTCACCGCAAACACACCAACAAGGCAAGCAGCCAAAATAACGATCAAGTACTTCATGCTGGAGTGTACAGAAAAGTCCAGGTATAATAAAGTTTGAGATGAGTCGAAAATCGATTACAGACAAACACTGATTGCATCTTTGAAATCCTGCGTCTTTTATACTCGAGCAATTTTATGGACCCACTTATTTTATTTCTTTCAAGATCCTGGTACAGCACGTAACAATTGTTGTTTAAGTGGAATCCTTTGCTTGTATTTAATCGTAAAAAATGATATCTGTATTCATACAAGAGTTTCGAGAAAACGTACAATTATAGTTGTACATTTGGAGATTGATTTTTCACAAACAATTTTAAGCGCATCTACTATTTTGGTTTTTTTAATAATTCAAATTTATTAAAATTGTTTTAAATGTTATCTTAAAATATCAGCGCAAAAATCGTATCGTTTCGTAATTCCGATATTTTATTATCACCATTTTGCAGACATAATTAGTTTTCTTTAAAAAAAGGCTATAGTCGTATTTATGTTAGTAACAATTCTTTTATGTTACACTTTCAGCTGATAATCACGTTGTAGACACAGGCAATTAAATGAATGATTATTAATATAAATTTCAAGTTTTCCACAACAAGCAAACATGAAATTAATCAATATTTATTACAAATACTTATAATAAACTATTTTAGGAAAAGGTAGTAACCAAAATCATTACTCATAATTTAAAGATCAACCAACTTTTTTTTTATTTTCACAAACTGATATTATTTACAAAATTAGTTCAAAAAGTGCGCAGTTGTTAATAACAAAATGTGTTATAAGTGAAAATGGCGGGAATGAAGAAAATCCATGAGGAGATGCGATAGCTTCTTAGTGGAGGAGAGTGGCTGCCTTACTTTCCATCAGACACTTGAGGACCTTTCCACCGGTCTCACAGGCGTTGTCCTTTACGACTGCAAAAAATAATAGAATTTTTTTTATAGCAACATTAACAGAGCCGTTTTTCTTAGATCTCCAATTAATTTCATCTCTTGATATTTAAGGAAAAGTTCAAGGATTTGAAATATTGAAAATTAACAGAGAATTTAATATCATACCATACCACACTGGTATATCATACCAATGTGCTGATAATCATTACGAATTATAAATATTAAATAGACATTTTTAATGTTTTTAAAAAGGGATGCTCGAATTTCATAATATTGAGTATTCAAAAAGATATTTACCCTCAGCCTTGCATTTGCTGATGACGGCATCAACCTTCTCCTTGGGAAGATCCTGAGGAACCTTAGCGCGGGCAACTTCTTCGTCGAGGGTGCCATCAGCCTTCATCTAAAATTTCAAATACAATCCACATTTTATCAATCATCGATATTTTGCCAATTCTGAGATTATTTGTTTAATTATTTTGGATGTGTAATTATTTACTTTATAACCATTTAAAAAATATCTTTTAAACAGATAAATTAAATTGTTAGTGTCTACTGTTTGTCACAACATTACTGTATAATACAATCAAGTACTTACGATGCCAGTTTTCTTCAGCATGCAAGCGGAGAAGCAGTTGATTTTGTCATCGAACTGAACCTGCTCACCGGCTTTGATCTTCTCAATCACGGCTGTGGACAAAAGAGAAAACATAAGTTAAACATTTGACCGCTATTTTTATCATCCAAAGTATATGTTACTAATAATCGAACATAGAAATGAACATTACAATTGGAATTTAAAAAACAAGTTTAAACAATTGGAATTGGATGTTAATTTTATATTAGATATTTCAAGTAATTTCTTGAGTTGACAGTAAGCATTAGTCTGATGAATAAGCAATTGAATCTTTTCAAAATTTATTATTCCTTTATAATCAAGAGAAAAGTAAAAATTGAACTTACCAAGGTCAGCTCCGGTCTCGGCAGCGCAAGCGGTTTTGTACTCCTTCAGCTTGGCTTTCTGCTCTTCGGTGATACCCTATTTACAAAAGAAAGTAAAATGGTTAATAAAATCCGAATTATTGCAGAAAAAATTGTTATTTGTTGTTCATGCGATAAAACGACAAAAAATTTCTTGATATAATTGAAATTTATCTTATCCCTCCGGTGGTTATAAACAAAATATGAATCTTCAGTGGAAGTATTTAAAAATTTGTTGGTTTAAACTGTAGTAAAATATTATTTAAAATGCAAATGTCAATATTTTTATAACATCATTTTGTAATACTGACATTTTCAACAAATAAATATAAATATTGTTAATACATGAAGAATTGGAATCATACACTATTCACCCTTTTTCTTTGAAAGATTATTTAAAAACATAGCTGTTATTTACAAACAGGAACCAGCGTAAACAAAATTATTAAAGTTCAAAATTTATCGAAACATTGCAAAAAATATCAAAAAATTATATTAACAAATAAAAACTTTTTCATAAAATATTAAAAGGGAATATAAAGTAGTTTAAAATTATGACAATAATTATAAGTTATAAATTACAAATAGTTAGTTTATAATATTTATTTTGCAAGTAAAAGTTAAATTTATTTATTTTATTCTAATATAAATATTTAAGTTTAAGAAGATTGTTATAAATTTTTAAAATTTAGTATTGAATTAATTAGAATAATTAAATGTTATTAATACGAAAAACATTGTAATAGAATAAAATAATAAAACTATTTAAATATTATTAAAATTCCTACTAAAAAAGTTAAAAGTTATATTAGAAGTTAACAAATGCAATATTAAAGAGCAGATTCTTACGGCATAGGCACTGGCCAGGCAGACGGCGAAGACAACGGCGAAGACCTTCATGTTGAATGGGGTTGGTTGGATTTACTGGAGTAGATCTGAAGTGTGTTTTTCGAGTCGACTCGAGGACTGGATACACCTAGCAAAAATCGCGGGCTTTTTATACGAGCGAGCGCGTCGCCCCACGCTGGCCCCCTCGTTTCTTCTTTTTTTTTTTGTTCGGTACTCGCCTCTTCTTTTTGTATCCCCCTATAGCTCGCGCGAAGATGGGTCCAATGTCAGGCTCACCGGCACGAGGTGGGGATCCGTTGCCGGGCAGTGGTTTCGATGACGGGAGTAACGATCGCAACGGCCGGCTGAAAATCACCGGGGCTTAATTGTGGCTTGTGAGCATTTTTGAAGGATGCGCGCCGTGATTGCCGGCTCGTTTAATCGTGGAAAAGTTCGAGCTGGATTGTAAGGACGAGCGCGAAGTTTACTCAGGATTTTACTAATTTTAGATGATGCACACTGCCATTACTGTTGTGTAGATGCTGGATAAATGATTTTTTTGCTTTAGGTATAGGTATTTTATTCTGTTTACTCTGTTAAAAATTTAAAAATCATTTGTAAATTTTCTTATATTTAAACAAAAAATAAGTTTGCATCTTAATTAATGTCGTTTGGGCTGTCAACTCATGTGCGTTACCTATGGTTGTTTTTTTAAAATATACTTTTAATTCTTTAACTTTACATTTGTTGTTTATTTCTTGAGTGAGTATAAAATATCCCACAATAATTATTATTGTGTATAATCTGCGAGAAATATTAAAAATATTACTTATTATAATAAATACTAAACTAAATATTTATTTCAGCGTAAATAAATAAATATTTTTTACGAAATTTTCGAAGAATTAAAAAAAAAGTTCATCATCAATCAAATGTTTAAAAAAAGCGCGAGATAATTCAAATTTTTTATTTTACGTCATCATGACGAATAAAGTAGATTACATGTAAGTATTTGAAAATTTATAAAAAAAATTATAAGAAATAGATTAAAAAACTGGTTATCAATGTTGAGCACGTTGAACTTATCAAATTTGAATTTGAAAATACAAGTCACGGTAGCATGAATTGTGATTTCTCTTTTTTCTTTCTAAGATGATCAAGTAAAACAACAATGTTCTACTATAATTTTCAATGTGAACAATGAACATATAGCATTTATGATGCGAGGCTTTCTGACATAACACCTTACTCATAAGCTCATTTTTTTTTTTGCCATGATACTTTGCCAATTATAAAAGTTGTAGAAGTAGTTAAAGTATCATTTTTCTCTGTTTTTAATTAAAGTTAATTTCATTATTTTCGCTTTGCAAATCATACGAATATATCGAAATAGCGCGGTTTTATCAAAAGCACAAAAAATGGATTATTTATTATGTTATCTTTTTTTTTTATACACGGAGAAAACACTAAGAAGATTGAAGTAGTGACGTATATGCGATAATCCTTTCAAAAACCATTCATAATTTTGTTAATTTTTAAAAAAAATCTACTAAATAGTATTCATTGAAAATTAAATACCTAAGGAGTACAAAAATTAACTATAAATTGGCCAGAATATGCATTTTCTGGCCAATTTATGGTTGATTTTCTACAGGGATTTATCATTTATTTTACCACATTTTCTCCTATTTATCTACAGGTACGATTTATCATAATGTAATTTATTAATTGAGACAAGTGAACAAAGTCAATTTTTATAAATAAAACAAGGAAATACAGATAAGTCTCGTATTTCCTGATCATAAAAAATTCAAAGGCGCAAGCAATTCAAATAATTGCACAAAGTAACCCGCATAATTTTCAGATAGTCCTTCGCTGGTCGCCTTAAAAGTCCAAACTCGCGCGCAAAGTACAAAGGAAGCGGCAAAATGCAAAAATACGCGCGCAATGTCAACCTGACGTTAGCACTCGCCTACAACTAAGGTCTTCAGCCTCTTTGTCCCACTCGCAGCTTAGCTATAGTCATTAAAATGTACGCCTCGAACTTCGGACTTCGGACCCTCGCACAGCCTATGCCTCCTATCCTACATTCGTTTCCTTTCCTACAGTTGATCCACGCAAGAAAAAAAAATAAAAAAAAATTAAATCTCCTGCAAGCACTATATTTGTTTTTTGCCGGTCGAGCGATAGGATCGATCGGTCGGAGCGAAAAAAAAAGAGGCCGGTCTTACGTAACGCGGCCGATTGTTTCGAGGATGAATTACGGCGAATCGTTTTATTTTGTTATCTCCTCTGCCGGCCGGTCGGGCCGCGCCGGGGCCTCGGAGGATGTGACTCACTGCGTGTGTTTGTCCGGCGCCGAGTGGAAGATTTAGCCGCCGCGATGATCCGAGGCGCGCCAGGCCGATCGCTGATTTCGAATTTCGCCGGCCCGGTAATTCTCGATCATTTCTTTTTATTGGCCGTTTAGATGCTTGTTTGCCGGGGACCAGCCGCGTGGTCGTTGACACCTGAACGCTTCGTGTTACAGCGCGCGTTGAGTAACAGGACAGTCAGGGAGCAAAAAAAAAAGCTCAAAGTCCAACTTTTTCTCCGCGTGTTTGTTTTGATGGATGCGCGCGTGTGTGTGTGCAGTTTCTACTAAATATGGATGAGCAAAAAAATTAGATACTCGTCCAGGAATAAACGAGTGGAGGAGTCATAATTCGATGATTTGCATTTTTTTTTTTATTTATAAATTAATAAAAGATTGAGTACTGTGTATCTACAAGGAGAAAAATTTAAACTAAAAAGTACGGCTACTTTGAAATCAGGTTTTAAATTTTATTGTAAAAACTATAATTTTTCCGAGAAGTTGTATTAATTTTGTCTTTATTTGGAGTCTTAAAACAATAACTATTAATAAATAAATTATGTATATAACTTTTGAAAATTCGATACATTTTTAACAAATTAAGAAACTTAAATAACGGAGATGTAAAAAATTACCGTAGTCTTTCATGAAGTTAACAAAAGAATAATACTTTTTGTGACAGTATTAGTTATTATTATTATTATTTGAAAGGCATTTATATAATATAAATAAAATCAAAGTCAAATTTTCGATGATTTTTTTAAGAAATCTCTCGAAATCTTTTTCTGTATACACGTATGTATCAGTAGATAATGCCGAGTGTGGTAAGACAACACAATGAGATATCTAAAATGTAGCAGGCATTAATCACAATAATGTAAGTTTGTTTATTTGCTTTTCTGCATATAAGAAAAATATTTATTTATATTTTAAAAATGTTAACTTGCATGGAAATAATAATATCAACTGTATAAGAAAATTCGATATGTATATAGAAGTGTAAATATTCTGTTAAATTATATACTGCAATAATTACTATCATACTGTGATATTTTTTTAAATAAATAAAATAAATGTAATTTGATTATTTTACTGTATTTTACAAAATTTAAAACTTAATTTCGAAAAAGTTTGCGCTCACCAAAATCTTCCACTAATATTAAATGAATATTCACTTACGCGCATTAGTACGCGACATATAGCTTATTACAAAAAGCCATAAACTCATGAATAGTTCAACTTGATTAACCTAGTATTAAACGGAAAACCGTAATTTCCTACGCTCGGCGTCGGCCTAAAGTGGATAATTTTGCAGCTTACACTTATAAATTGCGCGAACGCGCCGAATATTACAGAAGGGAGTTGAAATGCTCGAAAGCCGAGTCGCCGTCGGGGTTCGCCTAGTCGTAATCCTCCTCGTTCTCTCCAATGTAAGTCACCCCGTTGAAGCTAATAAATAATCATAACATTACGAGCAAACCGGCGACGAACTAATGTAACTCCGCTTCTTTTATTTTTAAAGAGTAGTAGTGTCGCCAATAAAATCGAGAACAGATTGAAGCATTACTTGAGCGTGCTGCACGCCTGCGTGCTGGAAAATGGAATCACCGTGGAAACTTACGCGTACGCGTCGCCCAGTAACAACACCGATCTGGCCTTCGAGAGGGCCAAGTGTGTGGATCTGTGTATGTTCAACAAACTTCATGTCGTGAGTTCACTTTTTACTTTATTTTTCAGATGCTTTTAATAAAATTGCATGACCATAAGTTCATCAGAATTTGCAGAATTATTCTGGCCAATTTATGGTTTATTTTTTTACAGAG
The DNA here is from genome assembly GCA_900480045.1 of Eurytoma adleriae. NCBI lineage: Eukaryota > Metazoa > Arthropoda > Insecta > Hymenoptera > Eurytomidae > Eurytoma > Eurytoma adleriae. The sequence goes on along the minus strand of UXGC01000616.1, from coordinate 43,546 downwards.
CTTACATTTTTCGGTATAGTTTTTACAAAAACGATTAAGAATTGTCTTTTTATTTTTGCGTTTGAACAATAAGTTAAACAAGTACGTACAACTTTATTTTTATCCAAAGACTAAACTTAGAAAGGATTAATTTTTCGCTCAAGGCGAGAAATTAAAAATAAAACCGAAGAAACACGTGTAAATCGGTAATAAAAGCAAAATTATCAGGCCGATTCGGTTGCAAAAAGATTCTGCATTTCAAAATGTTTTCGGGCATACAAATCGGTTGATTATTTAAAGTCACCCGCGGGTCGCCGTTTTTAAAAAAAAAAATTCAAAAACAAGCAGCTGCAATAGCTGTTCTCGCCTGCCTCTCTCCTTTATTTTCATCCTTTTGCGACAGCCTGGAGAGCCTACTTTTTTTTTCTCTCTCGTTCGAGCGCGTGTATAATGTACACGGCGCCCTTGGCCGGGCGGGCGGTTTGGTCGTGAAATTTTTTCAGCCTTGATCTTGACTAATCCGTTTCGCATGTAGACGCTAAAGCGGGCCGCGGTCGGCCTGACGTAATCTGTTACAGATGAAGCCCAACGGAGACATTGACATGGAGAAAGCGCTGGAGCATCTGCTCTCTGGTAAGCCCGGCCTGCAGCGCGACAACATGAAGCGGTTCATCGAGACCTGCGATACTACGAGTAAATTTTCATGATCGCATTTTTTTTGTATGGTATAGTGTAATTTATTGTTGTACGCGGAGAGTAATTTTTTAATTTATTTTGCAGATCTCAGCAGCAAGTGCGATGTTGCTCACGCTTTGATGACTTGTGCGCTGGGACATTATTGAGATGATGTTTGGAAAACTTGGGGAAGGATATTGTAAAAAAATTATTTGTTACAGATGTACATAGATGTGTATCTGTTAAAAAAATTAATCTTTTATAGTCGAGTACACGGTTTTATATGTACTTTTCGAAGTAACTTAAACTTTTACAGTAATAAAGATGTAGTAGTAAATTAACATAATGTTGATGTGATTAATTATATTGTACGTACCTGGAGCCACTTAAACATTACGCCGTGAGTGTCAAAATATTATAACTATTTATTAAAAAAAAAAACGAAATATTTTAATTTTCTTGTGCTAAGAAAGATTTGTTACACAAGTGTAATATAATGAGTAAACTGCACAATTCATTAACAGTAAACAAACAGGTGTTTCGCTATGCGAACACTATAAGTATCACCGATTTCAGCGTTCGTTGAACTTTTTTGTGGCAAACACGTAAATACGAAAATATACATATTTCCTTCAGTTAATTTTTTTCTGAATCATATGAATTTCGCAGAAAATTAAATCCTTAAAATTCTCTTTTAATGAATATTTTAGGTAATTTTTGCATTTATGTTATTATTATTGTAACTGCCATGGAAACGAAACATTTGAAAACATTTTAATATCTCTTCTGAAAAAAAATTTGATTAGGCAAAATGCGTCTTGTGTATTCTTCAATTTTGGTGTTTACTATCTTTTTCATGTCAACTGCAAAGGTATATAAATTTTGTTTATTAATTATAATTACGAAAATGTCTCCTTGTTTGCGGTTGATTAAATTTGAAATTTAAATTAAAGGCCGATGAGACGACGCCGTTCAATATTTTTACCGACGAATGGATAGAATACATGAAAAAGGTGAAAAAATGTATGGACGAATTTGGATACACAGCGGAGGATCTTGCGAAATATTCGGATTATTCCAAAGGAGGTTCTGACGACAATTTTAAATGCTTCCAGTTATGTCAATACAATGTGTTTGAAGTTGTAAGTTATTCTATATGTAGTAACAAAATTTATGAAGAGATTAGACCTACATAAAGTGCGGGATGCCTTTTTCAGGTAAAAGATGGCCAGCTCGATGAAGACGAGCTCGTCAAATATCACGATGCCACAGATAATGTAAAGCTTAAAAAGACGGTGTTGTATTGCGGAAAGGAAAGCGGTACGTAAAATGCTGTACTTGCAATTGTAAAGATACTAATTTGAATTGCTGGCATTTTTTTAGAGGGTACCGATGACTGCGATCTCGCTTATAACATTGAAAAGTGCATATACGATAATCGTAAATTTACGAATAAATAAGATTTTTCTACTTAAGATGATTAATGTAACTGCGTTCTCTGTCGTTGTCTTTTAGTTGTAATAAAAAAAGGTCAAATAAAACATATTTTTAAATTGACGTTTAAATTACGTATGTAATATTTTAATTACGTAAGTACGTACAGACATATGCACAGACATTTTTAAAAAAATACTTTTTTGGACTCTCTGAACCTAAATATTAGTTTCTAAGCGAAAAATAGAAATAAAATTTTTTTGCCGAAACAAGACTTTCTCTATGAGAAAGCAAAAGGTCAAATAAAACATATTTTTAAAAAAGAGAAAATTTTGCGTTTATTCATGCTTGGCAGCTAACTCAATGTAAAGGAGAGAAAGAGAAGCAAGAGTCCGCAAAGGACTATAAAAAAGCGCTGAGCCGCTCTGTCTCCATTCTCCCTCAGAGAATCAACAGCACTAGACTAACTAGCGATACACGGTGGTCTTTTCACGTCGCCGGTGAGCTACAAGATTGTCGGTCGCAGGAACAAATCGGGTCCAGAACACGAATCCTTAGTAAAATAAAACGGCACGCTAGTGCACGTTACAAACTGACAATGCGTCTACTGTGTACTCTGATTTTACTTTTCGTCGCATATATTGTGGCAAACGTATAACTTTTTAATACTCTTATTTATATTTATGAAAAATCGTTAAGTTAAAATTCAATATTCAAATTGCAGGCCAACGTAATTAAGTATTCGTTCATACTCACCGATGAATCTGTGAATAAATTAAAGAAATGTGCGAACGAATCTGGGTATAGTTTAGACGATTTGCAGGATCCTTCGGAATTCTTCGACGGAAGGGCTATTGATAAAAGGTTTAAGTGCTTCGAGGCTTGTAGGTACAAAGCGGACGATATTGTAAGTTACACTTTTTTAAATAAATAATTAATAAATAAAATTAAAATAGAATAAATTTTTTAATATAATCATTCAGGGGTCTTAATGTTTAATTGCGTTTCAGATAAATAATGGTCAAGTAAACGGAGATAAACTTGTCAAATTTCATCACGCTGAAAATATTGTGGATTTTAAAAAAATTGTAATGGATTGTGCTAAGAACACAAGTAAGAAGTACCTATAACTTATTGATTTACCTAGTTCTCAGACACCACACCAGAAACCGAAATTGCATCTCTTCCCCGTGTCAAAAAGATCAGAAAAAGTGTTCTTTTTATTTAAGGAAGAAAATGAAGATAAAAAGGATATTTTTCATTTTGCGTTTATCTTCGTTTGAGATGCACAGTTTTCTGTGGTATTTTTGGACATAACAAAGGAATATCTGTGACAAATCTGTTAGATTTATAATAATTATTATGTATCCTTACTTTAATTTATAATATTATTTTCAGAGGGCAATGATGACTGCGATCTAGCGTACAATGCAGAAAAGTGTATAAATGATGCTTTTAGACAACCATGAACACTTTCATATAAGACTCACGCGGAAAACTGCATATTTTATTGTACTTTTGTATTTTCATTACAGTTGTAATAAAAATAAAAGCATTAAAAACATAAATAATAATATTATTTTTATACAAAATGAATCCCAGTATTCTAAAAAGATTTTTCTACTTAAGAAGATTAATGTAACTACGGTCTCTGTCGTTCTCTTTTAGTTGTAATAAAAAAGGTACAAGTAAAAAATATTTTTAAAGAGAGAACATTTTGCGTTTATTCATACTTAAATCCATATTCCTTGCGATGAAAAATAATTTCGGACAGAAAATTTAGGTGTTAAAAGGACATTTTACATAATGTATTTTGTGATGATACAATTATACCTGCCGCGGAAATGCAACATTTAAAAATTGTATTCTTCCGCTGTAGAATAAAAAAGTGTTAATTGTCCAATTGTGATTTTTGCCGCTATAAATTGAAGAGACGACACTATTTGTTCGTAGTAAGTCTAACAAAATAACTCACAATGCGTCTACTGTGTACTCTGATTTTACTTTTCGTCGCATATATTGTGGCAAACGTAAAACAATTTAATGCTCTTATTTATATTTATGAAAAATCGTTAAGTTAAAATTCAATATTCAAATTGCAGGCCAACGAAAATATAAAGTTCACAATCACCGCTGAATCTATGGAAAAATTCATGAAATGTGTGAACGAATCTGGATACAGTGAGGACGATTTGAAGGATCCTTGGAAAAACTTCGATGGAAGTGCTGATACAAGGTTTAAGTGCTTCCAGGCTTGTCAGTACAAAGCGGACGATATTGTAAGTTACGTTTTTTAAAATAAATAATTAATAAATAAAAGTAAAATAAAATTAATTTTTTAATGTAATCATTCAGATTAACTGCGTTTAACTGCGTTTCAGATAAATAATGGTCAACTAAACGAAGATAAACTTGTCCAATTTCATTATGCTCAAAATACTGTGGATTTTAAAAAAGTTATAGTGGATTGCGCTAAGAAAACAAGTAAGAAGTACCTACAACTTATTGACTTACCTAGTTCTAAGACACCTCACCAGAAATCGAAATTGCATCTCTTCCCCATGTCAAAAAGATCATAAAAAACAATTTAGGATTTCTTCGATTTATGCATAAAAGTTAGTTTGATTCTTTCCCCGCTATAGTAGCAGAAAAAGTGTTCTTTTTACTTAAGCAAGAAAATCGAGACAAAAAGGATATTTTTGGACATAACAAATGAATATCTGTGACAAATCTATTATTTTTATAATAATTATTATATCTTACTTTAATTTATAACATTATTTTCAGAGGGCAATGATGACTGCGATCTAGCATACAATACAGAAAAGTGTATAATTGATGCTGCTAGAAACAAATCGTGAACAATTTCATACGAGGCTCACGCGGAAAACTGCATATTTAATTGTATTTTTATATTTTTATTACAGTCGTAATAAAAATAAAAACCTTAAAAACATAAAGAATAATGTTATTTTTATACAAATGAATCCCAGTATTCTAAAAAGAAATATTGCAATTTTTATATATTCGTGGCAAAAATTGTACCACGCTATTACCTACAAATGAACAACTACTACGTTTTTATGTGATAATTTGCTTTTTATACTTTTGCTTATATAATTATAGTACCAGACATAATTAGTTAAATTACAAATGATTTCCAAAAGTCATGGCCACAATTGAAAAATTCATTTATTCAAAGGCGAATTAGTTAGATTAAAATTAAAAGTTATTGGCAAGAATTGTGTACTAAAGAAGTGAAACGTAATTTCCTTACTCTTTGTTACATTCACGTGTTACGGAAAGGGACATTAAAAAATAATTCGCTTCCTGTTAGATAAAAAATTTTAATAGACCAAGCGCCTTTTTGTTGGTGCTTTAAATTGAAGATGCGACACTGTTTTTTTCACAGTGAATTGTAAAATATCTCACGATGCGTCCACTGTGCACTTCGATTTTATTTTTCGTCGTATTCATCATCGCCAGCGCGAAAGTATAAATTTTTAACACACTTATTTTACTCTTTTTCATTAATGTGAATTACTTAAAAATTTTACATACAATTTAATAAAAAATCCACACTATAGGCTGACGAAACAAGAGAGTTCACTATTACCGATGATGATATCAAAAAAATTAAGAATTGCGCGGACGAAGCTGGTTACAATGAGAGCGATTTGAAGGACATTGAAAAATATTTTCAAGGAAATGCTGATACAAAGTTTAAGTGCTTTCTATTTTGCATATACAAAGCGGACGATGTTGTAAGTTTTCTTTTTTAACACAACCATTCAGTGGATGTAATGTTTATTACCTTTCAGATAAATAATGGTAAAGTAGACGGAGAGAAACTTGTCAAAAGTCATCACGCTGAAAATACTGATACTACAAAAAATAAAATGCTGGAGTGTGCTAAGAAAACAAGTAAGAAATATTGCATTGTCTAACAGGGGAAGGTAATTAAATAGTATATCTTACTAATCGATTGTACTATTTTCAGCCGGCAGTGATGACTGCGAAGTGGCTTACAATGTTGCAAGGTGTATATCCGATGCCTAATGTAGAAATACTTGAAAATTTTCGATCACTAATTCTGCTGTATAATAGCAATATAAATAAAGACAAGCTTTAAAAAAATTAACGAAAATTATGTCTTTTCATTTTTATGCAATCCTGCTCAAAGAAAAATTGATTAATTACATTTCGACTTATACTTACAGTCGACTCCTATTATTCTTTGTTGATAACAAAAATTTTTCACTCAAAAAAAAAGAAGAAAAATAAATAATTAAAAAAAAATAATAATAAATTGATTCTCGCTTTGTTACAACAAAAATGACACAATCCCAGCAATCGCATATGAAAAGTGTGAGTATTGAAAGTGAGTGAAAACGCGGAAGTGCCTAATGTCACTCTGAAATCCAACTGCACTATTATTTAGAATATAAAGTGACAACATCCTTCTCCTATCCGGAATAAAAGGGAAATCGCAATCGCGTACGTTATATATTTCGCCGTAGCGTCGGCGAGCCGAGAGTGAGCGTAGCGTGTGCCCCCGACGACATGCGTCCGTTCGTCGCGATGATGATCTTCAACGCCGTTTTCGCGGCGCACGTAAGTTGAATTTTCGTCCGGATTCATTTGGTGGCGATTTTTTAATGCGTGGCACTGTGCAGGGAGGCAGCCAGAGCGACAAAAACATCACGGAGACGTGCATGAAGGAAATTGGGATAGATCCTGAGTTTTACAAGTCCGCCGTGAAAAGTGACATAAACGACGTGGACGACAGGCTCAAGTGTTTGGATGCGTGTTTGCTCAAGGCTTATAAAATTGTAAGTTGTATACTCTCAAAATGTGGAAGAGTGATGTATAACTGAACCAATCGAGCTTTTAGTGGCTCAGTTTTTTGATTATTCACTCCAATAGAGTGATGTTTTGATTTTTTCACTCTTCTACATTATGAGAGTACGTGAGTCGCTTTTGAATTTCTTTTTGTACTCTTCATTATTGGACAATAGTGGTGATTTTACGAAAATTTTATTAGATGAATGATGACGGTTCTATCAACAAAGACGAGATAATGAAATTTATATCGGACGCGGAGTCGTCAAACGACGAGGAGGATGTTAAACGAGAAATAGTTGAGACCTGCGGTCCAAAAAGTAAGATGTTCACTTTTCGTTAATTTTTAATCTCATTCGTAGATAACTATATTTGCATAAAAATATATTTAACGTTTTAGAAGGTACAGACGACTGCGATACAGCTTACATGATGATGATATGTCTGAATGAAGCTTTAAAAAAGTTGTCTACGGAATCGGAAGAGTAATGGATATTATATTTAATTAAGGCACTTTTTACTTATGATTATAACTTAATTATGTAATGTTACCTGTGAATTAAATTTTGTTAACAATTATTTTAACTAAATTTAATATTACCAATTAAAGAATAAATTATCAACATTAAAAAAAAGAAAACAACATTAACTATTTAACTTATGTGTAAAATAATTTTCTTTTACTCTAAGAAAATTGCATTCTCAGAATAAACCATTTCACAATATAAAATGATTGTGCAGACTATTATGCCTCTCGTTCATGCCTCTTTTTTGCTTTATACCTCTATCAAGTCGTAGAACTGCAGCAGGGTGGGTCTCCCATAAATAAAATAATAATCCAGTACTTAGTGAATTGACGCTCGGTGTTACTGATGACGCCTACATCCTGAAATTGGATGTGGCAATAACAGAAGCCTCTGTGTCACGGTGTCACTGTTAGAGCAACATTCTAGCTAAAGAAAACGTTTCGTATAAGAATTGTACGGTTCAAAAATAAATTTGGTGAGTTTCGTTTTTATCGAGTTCTTTAATCGCTCCGTAAGTAAAATTCGATTCGAATAAATTTTATCGAAAATAAATAATTTATGAAAAAAAAATAAATGTTGGAATAGTTGTTGAAGCTTTTCGATTTTCAAATTTTTTCAAGATCTGGTGCTTTTCTAAAATGGATGCGACGGTGATACTTCTGCTGCTTACGTCCGTCATTTTTAATTGCAATGTAAGTTCCTCGTTCAAATGAAATGAGTTATGTACTGAACAGTGAAAAAAGTACTGATTATACAAAATTGCTACTACTTCCTTTAATCATCGTTATTGAAATGAATGTCGATTTAGTTTTTTATATAATGCGTTCTCTCAAAATGGACGATTAAATTATCATGCGGTCGACTTATTTTTCTTTCAAGTGCTTTCTAATTATCCTTTTTGTAAAAATTTGATAATGTAATTGCAAAAATTTTAAAAATACTTTTGTGCTTAGATGAATAAAGTGCAAGTGTCAGCAATTAAGGGTCTGGAAGAAAAATGCCTTAAAGAAATGGGTCTCGATCCTGAGGTGTACAATCGCGCCGTTCAAGAAAACTTCAAGGACGCCGACATGAAAATAAAGTGCACGACGAAATGTGTGATCGAAGGGCACAATGTCGTGAGTTTCTTTTATTAATCTTCCTTTGTGAACAGAAATTCCATTTTCTTTTTTCTACTTCATACATTTTCATGTATACTTCTTCTTTCCTTTGCATTTCCTACGGATAAGAATACATTTTTTAATGACATAAATTCAATTACCTTATCAGATGGTAAAAAATGGCACAATTGACGTTAATGTAGCTGCTCAACTGATGTTCGACGGAGAAGACGATATAAAGCGCGGTTCCAAAATAATCGAATCTTGCATCAAAAGTAAGAATATCAAAATTTTCTCTTTTATTTTAAATCGCTATGAATTTAAAAGAAAAGTTTAAATAATTTTTGTCGCATTGCAGAGGGAGACAATGACTGCGACACTGCGCACTACATGATGCTGTGCATAAACAAAAAACTCGCGGAGCTCACGGCTGAGAAGAACAAAAATAGCAGCCCGAAAAAGCAGCCATAATCTTTAATTGACCAACATCAGTCATAAATATTTTTTTTACTTCTTTTATATCCAGTTTGTAGATTTAAATTGCCGTTAAATTTGTATATCTAATCGATTTGTGCACACGTAAGTTTCTTCATCAGCTGCTTAAAAAATTGCGTCAATTAAGATTGAATTGGCGATTGCAATGTTATGCATGTAATTATCTTCTTTCAGTTAAACAGTATGTATATTAGCATGTGTATAGGCAAAAATATATTAATCATACGAACAATATTATTTGCAATATATTTTGTAAATTATTAAAAATTTTAAATTACCCGACCCTTAGCGGGCGGTAATAACTTGTCAAGCGTTAAAATAAAATAAAAATTACAAAGCGGACACTGTTTAATCAAGATGAATATTTCACTTTATCCGCATTCAAGATTTTGCATACGATCACTTTATTTACCTGGCGTTAAAATATGCTAAATGTATTTCTAATTAACAATAAGTGGTAGATTCGTCTATCAGCGGTAAATATATAGAACCATCAATTCCCCTTTGCAGTATTCCTCAGGTATTCTTCGTACCCATCGGAACATCTTTTAACTGCATTTACGTTAAAGTTATCTTTATAAATTCAAAAGTACGTACATCTATTGCTTCTTTTTTCAACCATAATCTCAAAATTTGTAGGAGTTTAAACTTACCATTTCACTTTTTAGAAATGAAGTTCTTCGTTGCTGTTTTTGTACTCAACATCGTATTGGCTGTCAATGTAAATAATTGCTTAAATCAGTGCAAGTAAACAAAATTAAAGATATTAACTCTGTGTATATTCGCAGGCGAAAGAAATTGATTCAAAACTGGAGGAAAAATGCTTAAAAGAAATTGGAATGGACCAGGAATCTTTCACAGCTGCTTTGGAGAAGAAAGCAGACGATGTTGACATGTCTGTCAAATGCATGAGCAGGTGCATGTTGAAGGAGAAGAAAATGGTAAGTAAAAATTAAGCTTTAAATTTAAAAATACCTTACGACAAAAAAGAGATAATAAGTAAATTTCAATGATTGCTTCGTGCATGTATTCTTTAAACGACTTTCCTGCTTCCCCTAAATTATTCCAGCTTTTGTCAAATAAATCAAAATTTATTCACTTTTAAAACCTCCTATGCTAAGTTTAAATTCCATATTCTTATTATAACGAGTATACAGTGTTTGCTCATATTTTGTGTAATACTCTCGTAAAATATGTTTTTACGAATACTTGTAAACGTGTTTCAGATCAACGAAGAGGGAGCCTTCGACGTCCAGCAAATAGCCGCTTCATTATTCACGGAACCGGAAAATGTCGAAGTAGCCAAGCCGTTTATCGAATCGTGCTTGAAAGGCGAGTATATCTGGTCCAATACGTCATATTACGATCTCCGATAAATATTAATAAGAGTCGCGGTAAAGGAAAAATGTAACGGTAAATGTGTTAACATCATTTTTTCTTCTTTCAGGAGAGGAAAAGGAGGCTGATGCGAAGAAGGAAGGAGAAGAAGAAGCGAAGAAAGAGGGAGAAGAAGAAGCGAAGAAAGAGGGAGAAGAAGAAACGAAGAAAGACGGAGAAGAAGAAACAAAGAAAGAACCCACCTGCCAGGAGGCTTTCGACATGATCATTTGTGTGACTGACAAGATCGAGCAGGCATTGAAAGACAATTAATTTTCCGCTCGAAAACTACGCTATAATTTTGTAATTATTGATTGATATATAAATAGTAAATAAAACGTTATGAAGTTAACAAATTTTTTTTTTAAGTTTTATTTAAACTTCATTTTTATGTGATCACTAGACTTATCGATTACTGATACTGTTTACGACTACAAATACTTGCAAATTATCTGCCGTTTTACGCATACTGAGAAACTAAATTAGCTGACGGATGTTATTTGCAAATTTTTTCAATCTTTGCTTTTTTTCGACGTTCAATGATGCAAAATTGTAAATAATCGATTTTTTGGATTCATAGAATCATTTAAAGGAGTGACTTTACCAATCTTATTTAGTATTTTCTGGAATTCTAGTTAAGAAAGTCTTCTCTCTTTAAACATATACTTAATAAATATAAAATATTAATTAAAATAAAACATTTGTATTAAATAAGCAAAGTAAATTTGATTTAAATAATGGCTCTACTAATCGCTGTTTTATTATTCACCACTATATTTTCAGTCAACGTAAGTTTTTCGTCATTATTTAATTATCACTCGAAATAATTAATAATTCAGATAACAATCTAATATTAATAATGAAATATTCAGGCTAGATTAAAAAATGCAGAAATCGAAAACAACTGCTTAAAGGAAGTTGGAATCGAGCGCAAAGTTTATAATGAAGCTATGGAGCAGAACCTAAAGAATGCAGATACGAAAATCAAGTGCATGACTAAATGTTTAGTGAAAAGTTATCAACTTGTAAGTAACAAATTCAAAATTGTTATGAATCAGAACAATTTTTTTGACAAGCGAATTTTCAGTTTGCTTTTACCAAAATATCAGTATACTGTCCAATTTTCAATTTTAATAAATTTGCTTAATTTATGATGCAGATGAAACCCGACGGAACTATAGACATAGAAAAAGTAGCAGAAAGGGCACTGAACAGAAGAAAGGGCAGTGAAGAGGAAATGAAAATTTTAGAAGAATGCTCCAAAAGTAAGTTTCAAAAAATAGTGTCACTTGTATATGCAGATGCTTTTAATGGAAGTTTATTTGCAGGAGATTATAATGTTCTTTTTTTATATGTTTTAGCTCAAGAAAATGAATGTGAAACTGCTTACCAAATGATAACCTGTGTCAATCTAAAAATAAAAGGATTAGGAAGTGCGTTCTGAAATGCGAATAATCATGTCGTAGTACGCAATTTTGTTACTAATATGTTTTTTCTTTCTTTTACTATAACAAGCCAATATGAAAAAATTATTGTAATTGCCGTGGAATAAATCTGCTAAATAAAAACTATATTTCATTTTATTTCTTACAAATGCATAATTTGTGCTGCATTCAGTTGAAATAAAGAGTACATAAATCATATTATATTACGAGTATAGCCTTATTAAATCATTGGTTTTTCCCAGCCTACCAAAACAATGAATAATTTGCACAAAAAGCTCAATAAACCAGATTAATCTAACGCTGCACATTGCTGAATGATCAATTTCTTTGATATTCGCCATTGCGCAATGGGACGTGGATCTCGCGAGCACGCGTTACACTTGAAACCGAGCGGCCACCAGTGCGATCGACGCAAGCGAGTGAAAAAAAAAGACGAACTTTTGCAGAATTACCAACGGGCCTAAAAGGCAATTATTCGCTTTAGCCAACGGTGACCTGCAAGGATAATTTCCTTCGGCGAGGCCGAGGCTGTTGCGGTAATGATTTATAATCACCTAGGCGCTCGCTCGCTCTGATCTTACAATTATTTTTCTCGGTCGGTATGAGCCACTCAAAAATAATGCATCTTTCATAAAACTAATTGTCCGTTTATCTCGCTTCTGAATCCACATTTTTAAATGACGGTCTCATGAATATTATGGGCATACGTATCACATGACTTAGGGCAGTTTATACGAAGACTTGCATTTTCGTTAATTTGATCTTTCGGAACTTTTCGAGTGAACTGCAGCTACAGAAGTTTTACATTTATTTTAGTAAGGTCATCGCTTGATTCACCATGGCTCGTTGTGCGACTTCTATGGTTCCTACCATAACAATGCGGCGTCCGGTCCATATTCCAGCGTATTGTTGCTCAACGCTATTGTGCCTAATCTGATAGAAATGGACTTGCTCCGCGTGCACTTTTAGTGACGTGAGAATTTTATTCGATTAAAATATAGTGTTTTTTTCTTAATTTTATCAAATCTTACTACGGATACTCACATGCTGCAATGAGATGATAAAAGATATTCGTCAAATAATGCTATTATAGTATAAATTGCTGAAAGGCATGTTCCGTGGTTTTGTTACTTTCGGATAAAATGTGGAAGAAATAGATGTAATGCAAATGTTTATTTATAAATTGCGTTAGGTAATACTTTTCATAATTAGTGCGCTTCTAAAATTAAATTAAATAATTGAAAGAAACAAAAGTATAATATTATGCAGAAGACATTTTATTACAATAAAATTGTGTATAGATAAAAAAGAATTATAAAATAAAAAACTGATTTATAAACATTTTTTATGACTCATGCAATTATAGTTTAAATTATGTAAATTATGTGTATCATCTATAGATACAAGTTGAAGTTTGAGGTAAAAACGAATACTGATGGCTAGCTGGTAAAGAAGAAACTGGTTTAATGGGTTGCCGGTTAAAATTCATCGCAATACTTTACACTTTATCATACGAGCTCCATCCTAATGTATTGACGCATGTTGATAAAGGCTTGAAAAGATATTGCATAAAAAATTAAGAATCTACTATACCTCGTCAAGATACCAAAAAATTATGCTAAATTATTTTTTTTGAAAAATCTGGTTGAAATTGAGATCTATACCAAGCTTTAAAACCGCATTTGAAAAGTACGGAATACATTATGTGACAAATAAATTTAAGTAATTGCAGTTTCATATTTGAATAATTGTTCACACATTTTCCATTATTAATCTCATGCAATTGATCTTCTGGAAACTAATAATGTACCCAAATTTATTAACGCTAGGTGAATTTGTACGGAAATTTTGTAATCGGATAAATAAAAAACGCAATTTATGAACAATCGAATTACCGTCAGCAATAAAATAAAAGAAATAATGATATGAAATCATCAAATGTCAAGGATAAATCGTACCATAAAAATGCAACTGGTTTTCGATGCCATTTCAAATTACCGACAAAAAAATAATTTTACTCCAGAGCTAATAAAATATCTTCGATTTTTTAAACAGATACAGGTTACACATCGACTGCAAAAACGTATAACATGAACCTACGATCAACCGGTTATCATTGCGACTATCATCAACGAGCTTTACATGCCGGTAAAAATGTCGCGACTAATATATCGAGAATGTACCGGTTCACCTTCGTGGAGTAAGTATATAAGAAAGTAAGAAGACCGGTGGAGGTCTCATTCATCTTTTTGTCTCGTCAACAATAGCTTGGAGTCATCGACTTTCGATCGAGATAAAAATAGTTTCGAGAATTTACACTGTCGATGACTTAGCTGCTAATACTTTGTGGAGTATAACTGCATTTTTGCGTTCTTTTTCTTCCGTGATGTCAATTCTGATAAATTAATTGATTTTTATTGAATACTCATACAAAATCGATTTTTTTTTAGGAAGGACAGTGCCGTCAAGAATTTCTTTATTTAAGAGCTGATCATTTTTATAATGGACAGGAATTGCGGGTAAATAAAATTTTTATTTATGTAATCGACTGTATTTTATTTTGGGATTCGACTGAAAATGTAAATTTAAAAAACAATTACATTAAATTACTTCGTAATCGGATGCAAATGTAAGAAGTTTGCAAAAGCAAAAGGTGATGTAACTTAACGTTACTTGGGGGGTGATAATTGCCAAGTCGATTAAGTGTATATACATGATAAGTATTAAAATTAATATTTGGCTTTTATAAATCGATATTAAAAATATTGCATATTCATTGAACTCCACGAAAAAATTATTTACATATTTTTGGTATTCAATATAAAATACAAATTGATGATATCACATAAGAATGCCGTGAAATCACTTCTATATAAACTTTCCTGAGCAAATTCTCCAACCGAACAGTACTGCGCTATAGAAAAGAATTAATAAAAAAAAAGGGATTCCCGACTTTTGCTTCTATTGTCTCATTTTTCAATGCAAACGAAGTATTTATATTCCGCCGCGTCTATCGAATCTTAATTAAAAAACTTCAATTTAGATTCGCGCCGAGGCTGCGAGCGTCACCACACCCGCGCGCGCTGGAATCGTATTATCCAAAACTGAATAACGACGACATATTTATAAGTAAGTTCATTCATAATGTGACCTCTCCGGCGCTACTAATTTTTCCTTTTTTACTCTCGAACGAATATTTTCGGCTTTCATCGGGTGACACACACACCTGATCTGAGGTCATACTTTTTCTAACCAGTCCCGAAACGAGGACTGACTATATACACGTAAGTCTATACGAAAACATCGTGACTGTTTTTCTATGTTAATTTTCTCCTTTTTCACTAAAAATCCGGGTAATTTATGTATTTACCAGAAAAATGTTAGAACCGCAAATTTACTCGGATACTTTTATTTCAGCAGTTATTTGAAAATTGCGCTCATGCGCGAGGTACCGTTAGGTCGATCGCGATTCGATCAGCTCGAATTCCAAATCTAATGTATTTAAATTCGTAATCTATTAAAAATCCTTGATATCATAAATTTACCCATTTCCGCAAGGTTCGTGATTTTATTTCGACGTATGAATAAAATATCCTTGACCTTCTTCGATTATTTATTCAGATTTAACACGCGTACTTGAAAGTTATTTGAATATCCCGCCGTAAATCAATAATTTTACCTTCCATTCATAAATTTTTATGTACTCAAAAATAACGCGGTTTAATAATAAAACTATGGTCTCGTAACATAACAATCGCTCAAATTCCCGACGTTGCATACCAAAAAAAAAAAGGATATACCGATCGCTATCGAGGAAAAAAAATCACAAATCTATAAATAAATCATTTTAACGAACACCACCTTGAAGTCACGCGAAGTCTCAGGAAGAGATCGCTCCCAGATTAGAAAAGTCAGCGAGCCGTGTCGGGAGTACCGCGGAATTCCCTGGCTCTAATTTTCGTCCGATCGCGAACCGATCGGGAATCGGTTCGACGAACCGGCCGCGAGCGCACCCGAGTCGCATTTTCATTTCTCGGAAGGCGAGGCGCGCGATGCTCTCCCGCGCCCCCACCAACACCACCGGCTCGGCTATAAAACGCCGCGGTCCACGCGAGGTGGACTATTTGGCGATCGGTTTCACCGGAAGGAGGTCCGCGTGCATCCGTTTTTAATTGTTTTTTTTATTTCGTTCGTGTGGTGGGGACACTGGTTATAGGGAGACATGGCGTTCAAGGTTCTGGTCGGTGCATCCCTTGCTGCTTTATTTGCCGTGGCGGTTTACGGTGAGTTTTTTTACCTTCTGCGGTGATGTCGTTGTGTTCGATTTGTTCGCGCGAGGTGCACATTATTTCACCGGGTGTCCTTGAGACGCTTATTGAGCTTTACATGTATAGTTCTGTTGTTACTTCAGTGCTACTGTGAAGATTTTTAATAATGCAAGACTCCGCTAATAATAAAAAGCGACAGTTGTGCACTTTTATGCATGCGAATAAAATCGTAATTTGTGTGCATAAACTTATTTATAGTGATAAAAAGTGAATTAGTTATTTATTTGTTAGAAATAAAATAATTAAAGATTTTTTTGAAGGAAAAAAAAGCCTGTAATATATTTTTCCTGTCATGAAATTCCAGAAACTTTAAGAAACTTCGTTGACTCACGAAAACGTGTCTATAATAAATTGAGGTTTTATTGAACAGGTTTTTTGTTATAATTGACAAGACGAGCGTCATTTGATACATTCCAAATGTAATTTCGACTTTTATCAGGCTCGCGAAACTCCGAAATTTAATTAACGTCTTCACTAAAATCGAGAATAAACTTTTTACATTAAAATTCAAGATTATTTTTTTCAATATTTATATACATTTTCCTGAAATCGAGCTATATTTTCATTTAAAGAAATTTAATTGGCTAGAGGACGATAATAGCACAGGAAATTAATGGACGATACATGTTACAGGCCAGCAACAGGAGCAGTCACTCATCTCTCAGGTCTGCTTAGGCTGCATATGCGAGGCAGCGTCCGGATGTAATACAACAGTAGGATGCGCCGGTGACATTTGTGGACCATTCCACATCACTTGGAGTTACTGGTCTGACAGTGGCAAACCCACATTGAACGGAGAGCCCAGTACCGATCCCAGTGGTGCGTTGATTCGATTAATGTTCAGCAATACGAAAATAGGGTGATTTTTAAATTGACGTGTGCATGATTTGAAATGAATTAAAAGTTAAAAATACCTGTAAAAAAATTAACTATAATTTGACCATAATTATATGCGTATGGCCAAATTATGTTTAATTTTTTTTACAATCATTATTAATTTTATTTCTTCGATTGGGAGAATTCAACTTTTCTAAAAGAAAAGAATAATGGATTATCAACTTACGTATAAAAAAAAAGCTAATATTTTTTACAAAACAAAATCGTTATTGTAAAAGCACAAAGTGCACATTGCAGTTATATAAAAAGAAGTATTTCGTAGAATTGAATTTTTTTATAAACTTTGAACAACGGAAAAATTGAAGCTTATTTACAACTTTGTGACTAACTATACAGCAAACACGTGCAAAAATTACGTGTCAACTTTGACAATAAAAAAGACTGACAAAGCGAATTCGTTTCATCGAGCAATTATCAATTTTAAAATCGCCGGAAATACTTATCCTAAAATCGTAAAATCTTTGTCAATTAAAAATCGGCGTGATCCACCAACGCAAGAAAACATCGCAAGTCGCAACTAATAATGAACTGCACTTTTCCAGCCTACGGCAAGTGCACCAGTGACGCCTACTGCTCGGCTCGCGCCGTACAAGGATACATGGCTAAATACGCGCAGGTAAACAAAGCAGTGACGCGCGAATCACGCGATCACCTCCATATTTGCAAAAAACGAAAAGAACAAGTCTAAAATTTTCTCTTTTAATTTTATAGGACTGCGACGGCAACGGGCAGATAGACTGCGACGACTTCGTGCGCATCCACTACCTCGGCGGCTACGGCTGCTCGGGTGCGCTGCTGCCCTCCTATCAAAACGCCTACTTCAACTGCAAGAGAAACTTCCCCAACTTTTAAAGGCGCGACTTTTAACGGCGGACGCGCCGTTCGGGATCTCATGGATGGTATATATATATACAGAGAACTGAGGGTATCACGGAGTCTTGAGGAAGCTCGTATACCACTTCGAACTTAGTATTTATTATAAATCTTTTACAGCGACCTGATAAAATTATTGGATTAAGTTGTTTCCACGCATTATACGCTTATATATATGCTTTTTGAAAGCTGCGCATTTTATACCAGTTGTAAGTTGATAATAAATTTTTTTTATCTAAATCTGAGCTACTTCGTTTAGTTGAAATGTTTCATATTTCATAAATATACATACTTCATTTTTTATACAACAATTGATTCATTAATTCGCTTATTACCTATTCTATGGTTGGACATTTAAATAAAATAAATGTTTATCTCAAATAAATTTTTACGAGTGTCTTAATGCTTATCTTTTATATTCGAAAAGGGATATAAATTTTAATTTAAAAATATTTATATTATTTTTGATACTTTTTTTGCAGAAGTCTTATTTAATTGTTCGATTACCTATTGCGGAATATTTAGGAGCACGTTAATTTTAGCTTGAAGCCGATAAAATAGCTATCTTTTTTGTGATGCTGATTTTTTGCGATAGTCTTCCTTATTGACAGTCGAGCTTACCGCAGAGGATCGCAACTCCAAAGCTTAACAGAAACATTTCTTTCGTAGTGCTGATCATTTACTACTACAAGCGGACCTTCCCGAAGAAATAGCACACCAACAAACTTTTATCAGCTGTCAGTATTCGCATCATATAAATGCAACAAGTTACTCATATATAGTAAGAAAGTAATACTGTTACATACACTCCCATCTTGGTTGACACAATTTTTTCGTAAATTGAATTTAAAGTAACTAGCTCTTAAAGTATGTTAAAACTAATACGATTTTTCATCGAGTCAGTGTCTTATTTAGGAATTAAGTATTGAAAAAACGTGCAAATTTAATAAATCGTATCAATGTCAAGTTAGAGTTAAACAGTTGATGCTGTTCTATAGAGACTTGTTACGAAATCAAGTCGTATCTAATTTAGTTCAGTTTTGACGGAACGTCAGTAAAGAAGCCTTCGCAAATTACTGATTGCTGTAATGTAAAGCAGAGTGTTTCTGAATTTTTATTTTTCCCAACATATGCTTTTGAAAAAGAATTCACATTTACTTAGTTCAAAAATAAATTTTTTTTCCATCACTGAATAAATTCGAGTTCCTCTTTCATTCCCATCAAGATCCTCATTCATCAAAAAAATTAGTCATCGATAAATCATAAGCTCCCCTTCAATTAAACTGTAACCACCGCATCCGCACCTTCCGCGACTCATCTCCCGCAGCCTCACCCGCGCTCCTCTTCTCGCCGCTTACATAATCGATTGCACACTTACATCCACCCAATCCGATAATTTTCCCTCCGCGGCGTACATAATCACGCGGATTTTCCCCGTTAACTTCCAAGCATCCACCTCGCGGGCAAAAGTCATATTGAAATAATAGTCGTTCGATCATCGCCGCGGCGCGGCCATGCTTCACAGAAACGATCTGTTTGTAAACATCTTAGATTTTTAGCCGGATAAGGGATATCCCCCCACTAGCGGCGAGGAAGGCCTTTTATATAAAACGCCGGCGAGCACGCGAGCAAAAGCCTTTGGCAATTAAGATCGCGTGGATCGTACGTCTCTCATCTCTGTTTCGGTACGGGAATAAACACGATGGTTGAAGCGAAAAGTATCACGTGCCTCTGCCTCTGTTTGCTTGTCTTCGTTTACGGTGAGTGTTGCGTCCTTCTTTTAAACAGTTTTTCGGAGAAAGTAGTGGTGCTGTGTTTTCCTGTTTACATGAAAATCTTTAAATAATTTAGAAGCTTAGTTGCGCGGAATATTGTGAACTTTTTGGCGATTATAACGGTATCGAATTGAACGAAGTATCTCTTTGGCGTACTGAAAAGTAAAATATAAAAATACTTACTTCATAAAGCGACAATTGCGTTTTTATTGAATCACCGATAATGCAATATCCCGCTATTTTAAAATTGCATTGGCGTTGGTAACTCGATTACGCGCTTAATTAGACTAAAAGTGCGTCGAGCGGAATGACGTTAAAAAGGTATTACAACAGTTTCAGCGAAGGAAGAGTCGATGTCGAAAATATGCCTGGGCTGCATTTGCGACGCGTCGTCCAAGTGTAACACGACGATAGGCTGCGTGGGCGAGGTGTGCGGACCCTTCCGAATTACCCAGGGCTACTGGTCGGACGGTGGCAAGCCAACACTCGACGGCGATTCCTCTACGGACGAGAAAGGTATTTTCGCGGCTAATTTTCCCATCGATTAATACCGACAAATTGATTCTCCAAATTGATTTCGAACACCGCTAAGTGCACTCGCGAGTTTAATTAAACAACGGGGGATGTTGACGCGACAAATGATATTTCGATTTTACGGAAAGACAAATCGTTCAGCATAAAGATATTGTTTTTCCCGTTGTGAGTATTTTCTTTTTTTAAATAAAATTCTTATTCTTTTAAGAAGTGATCATTTTTAGATTAATATTATAGTTGTATTACAAGAGTCAATATAGTTGCAGCAAAATTTCTTTAGATAGGTGCCTGATCGAGAGTGTATTTTAAAAGAAATTTAAAAAGGATGTAAAACTATATTTAGCATTAACAATTTAATTAATCTTATTGTGTTTTAAACGTAAAATTAAGCAGTAACACTAATAAATTTAAGAAATTCTTTTTGGAGTGTAATATTTATTGCTTTTTCCAATGCAAAATTTAAGCATTCTTACTGAATTAGTCATTGAAACAGTTCCTCGTAGTAACTCAATAATAATGCAAATTCTTTAAAGTCTGTATCTTTCTCTGGAGATCTAGAAAAAAAAGCATAAATTTATCTTATTCACAATGCGCGAAGTGGTGATTAGCATAAATGAGCTTGTTATTCGAAAGCACGTAATCTTTGGGAATAAATTAACAGTTTTTTAAGAAATTGAAAAAGAAACAATGCGCAAATGTTTTTATTCTGATTTGAGATCACTCCTTCAAAATAAAAATGTTTCAATATAAGCAAACAATTAGGTCGACTTCATAAGTAAAATGTAATAAGAGTAAAAAAATCGAAAGGTCACGCGGTAACAAAATCGAGGAATTTATCGGAAAATTCGAAAATCTTTTTCGCGATCGAAATAATAAACCGATGATCCTTTTTTTCCAGCGTTCGCTAATTGTGTAAACGACGCTTACTGCGCGGCGCGCGCTGTACAAGGCTACATGAAAAAATACTCCCAGGTAAGAGAAATGTGCAATAAATATCACTCGGTAATCTAAGTTGGATCGAAGTGTTAATATCCTGTGGTTATTGAAATTAGGATTTAACAGGAAAGATTTCGAAAATAATAGAAAATTAATAATTGTTTTCGCAGGACTGCAACGGCGATGGAGCGATCAATTGCGATGATTACGCGCGCATTCATCAGCTTGGCGGATACGGATGCACAGGTGCATTCGATCCAACCTTTGAAAAGTCTTACAGCAAGTGCTTCAAAGCTTTTCAATAACTTTTCTATACAAGATATTATTTCCACGCTCGTGTTAGATTTATAACTTTTTTCTACGACTTTATGACGAGTTTTTTTTTATACTTTAGTTATTGTACATACATACGCGTATTTATTGCAAATAAAATAATAAACAATGTAAAATTTTGTCAAAAATTGGTTTTAGTTTCAATTTTAAAGAAAATTAAGTTTTCCATTTTAAAATTGCACAGAATTATAAAGCAATTGGTTGTCAAAGTGCGCATCTAATTCTAGCTTTATATAAATAGTATTTTGTAATGAATAAATAACCTACTTATTTCAATCCAGCTCACTATTAATTTTTCATTATCAGCAACTATATCAGGAAGAGAAGAAAACATTTATGGATAGAATAATAAAGTACCCATCTTTTTCTCCTGATACTTTAAAAAAGTTTTCCTCTGAGTCATAAGTACATAACCTGACTCATACGAAATTATCCTCACCACCCACAACCCTTCAAGCAACTGTAACGTACACATACACGTGCTTACTTCCCTCTCTACCTCCACCTCTCTCGCCCCCTCATCACATACACATTTTCCTGCTCTCGAATTTCACTTTCAGTGCAGAGGCAGGTTCCAGGAGTGGGAATCGAGGGGTAGTCCCCACACACTCAACCCTCGTCTACCCTCCGAACTCCGAGGTGTGTGTGTGCATATATACACGCGCAGCGCACCCGCGCACACGAGGCACGCGCGAAAAGGCGGGCGGCGTTCCGGTCGCTCGGCGGTGGCGGCGTCCGCGGCGGTGCAGGCCGCTCAGTAGTGGAGCCAGCCGCGGCCCTAGTCAGCGCCCAGCACCACAGATGAGGATCGCCGACGTCGCGGCCGTCTCCTCCTCGTCGACCTCGCGGCCTGGCGCGTTGACCTGGGGGTCGTGTCGCGCGCGACCAACACCCGACGCCGAATATGGGGGATAAAGGTGATTTTTTTTTAAATTGTAGTGTATTATAATCATGCTGTGCCGAGATCACTTGTAGCACACTAGAGTTAATTTCTGCCCCGTGAGTGCCCGGAGACGCGGGGTGCAGTAGATCGCGCGAGGGTGAAGTGCGAGTGAATTCCGGGAAGTGCGTCCTCCAGCGTGTGGGTGGAGGGACGGTGAGAAATCGTAACGCGGAAGTGAGGTTATGTTGGTGTTTTTACACCTGTCGTAAATGCTGCGCTCCAATTCCCGCTACTCCGATTTTTTATTCGGCGCTTATTACTCGTTAACGCCGCACTCTCGACGCTCCGTTCTGCCGCATTTTTCAAGCGTTATCGCGTTTATTCATGATAAAATTCGAACAGTCAGATAATTTGAGTATCCGAGTTTTTGAGCGAAGCGCGACGGGATATATCCAGCGGAGGCTCTCGCAGCTGATACACGCGTAGGCAGCTGCGGCGGCGGGACAAGGGAGAGGGTGACAATGAAAGGCGCAGCGAGCGAGGAGTGGGGATAATCCGTGGCTGCCACGAGGCTCATACCGGCATGCACGCACTTTGAGCACGCTATATAACGCGCGATACAGTCGATTTCGCGCCGGGATGCTTCAATGCTGTTTTTACACTACAAACAATGGATGAATGCTTATGAACGGTGCTATCTGTGATTTCATATTATGATGCTTTAAAAAAATGTTGCCGTCAATGTTTCTCTTTAACGGAAGTACAAGACTCGTCAATTTTTTGTTACAAATAAACGATAAATCTTCTGATCTTTATTAAAAAATGTAACATTTAACATTTCTATTAATTATAATTAAAACTTTGTAAAAAATATTCTTTCATTGAGTAATTTGCGTCTCGATGCGCTAAACTTGAACAATATGAAAACTATAATCAACTGATGAAATCTTGGTAATCAATCAATTACTTACTCTTACGTTCGAGGATGATTGCCATTCTATTATAAGTGACATTTCAATACCGCAATACAAGTTGATTGATTGATTTATTTTTTTTTCTTTTATGGTAAAGTGAAGTAAGGGTAAAAATTAATTATAAAATTCAGTACTAATCACGTTTTCTTTTTTAGATTCAATAATTGTATACAGAATCAATGATAAACGAAATTTTTTTAACTGGTATTTAGCAATGTCATCGAAAAAATTAACTTCTTCAAAAATAATTAATACTATTTAATTGTTAAATGCTAATTATTGAACTCTACTTTTGTAATTAGTTGGAGTGAATTACTATACAGTTTTCAAGAACTTGAGAGAGTTTATAAGTATCCTTTCCTTTATTATATTCTGCGACTCAAAAGTAGGTTCAAACTGGTCTCAACTGCTCTCATTTTCTTTAAAAATGATGTCATATTCAGGTCAATATAAAGAGACGAAAGAGTACAGTAAATGGTATTGCGCTAGTTTTTAGCTTCTATAGCATAGAAATTAAAAATTAATTGAATGCAAATTCTAAGTATTTGATTAACTCTTTTTTAAAATTAAATTATTTCGAAATTGGACCTCATTCTTTAATAAGTCGATAGCGTTTAGTTCTCATTGTCAATCAAAATTACAAATTTATTACATTAATCAAAATTCAAAACAAAAAGAAACGGTATTTGTATACCTTTTTACACAAAAATTAATCAATACAACGAAATTAAATTATTTATGGTTTTATGCTAGTTTTTTTAAATGAAAATTCAATTTTGCGCGGGAAAAGCATTAAAACGAAACATTGAGGTTGAAAATGGGTCATGCCATTTTCCTATTGTGCAACTCTAAATGAACTCTTAAAGAATGGTTATGAACTGAAAGACCGTACTCCTGGACCTTCTTTTAATGCCGCGTCGCTCACATATTCACCTCATGCTTAGGTAGACTTTTTAGCATTTTACGTTCAGAAGACTGTCATTTGCACATTATTATTCCGCGACTTGGCTTCCTAGACATGCGTCTTGCCTACATTGCAAAGGCATTCAAATCTGCTCATTACTACTGCGTTTTTTTTTTCTTCTTAAAATGCATTGCTGCAAAGTCAGATGAATTTGTATTGTCTTATCGAGCAGTTTGCACCTGTGCACTGACACCGAAAAAAGCGTGCCAGAAAGCTTAACCTTCTGAACACTCATACTCGAAACCTTGAACTGAACTCTCTTCGTTCTCTGTACTTCCTCTTGACGTCTGAGGAAACGGTGTCAAGTTAAGTGCAATTTCTGGTCAATATTAGTTTCGAAAACATCATATTTACTTAACTTCTCATCATGCGCGTAGGTATATTTTCCATTCAATAATGAATATTTGAATAAATCAATGATTTTCCCAAAAATAGTAGGGTTGAGAATATGTCGACCTCTATCTTTGCTTTAAGTAGATCCGAGTGTAACTGACTAAGCTTAAACACTGCCATTCTCATTTGGCTCCTCTCTCAGAATGGTAATGACGTTACCTAACGACATTAAAGATTTCCGGTTTTAAAGTGTAATACTCAGTTTGTTTTACGTCTGGCTAAACTCATAAATCTTTTTTTTAAGAAAAGAGCAAAAAGGAAATTTAATAAGTATAACCTTATTGAATCTAATTTTTCAACGCCATTCTAATTACAATTTCTTCTATACTTTGAGGAATACAAAAAATTTAAATCATTCGGAAGACTGTATAACAATTAAATAAGTTATGTTAGCGCTTAGTATTTCCGCATTCCGAATCTACCTATAAAGAATTTAAACTTTCGTACTTTTATAATTGATACACTGAGCTTGTCAAAAAAAAAAACACTCGTTAGAAACTTCATCGCAATTTCAACAAACGAAATGGGTAAACTCGGAAAATGACGGTGGCTCCATTCCAAACGACTTAATGTCTAACAGGAGTTTGCCGTCGTAAAATGCCTAACAGACATAATTGCATTTGCGTCGATCGGATGCGTGAATAGTAAAGACCTTGTATAAGTGAGCATGGCTGCGTACATAACTGAAAGCTTCGAGGAGACGAATTGAGTACCAAACAGATTGACGTTTCAGATACTCCTACGTATATGGAATGATTGTATTCAAAATTATTGTTTTTTAATGTCGCTTTACTAATTTTTTTTCATTGATTTTTTTTAATTGATATTGAATTGAACGTACTGCTGATAGTACTAAAAGTCGACGGTAAAGTTCAACTCGCGGTTAAAGCGTTTTCTTCGGTTTGCGGAAATCGCACGGACAAACTGGTAGTTGCACGGTTGCTTACACGCTTGGTTACCGGCGTCCGCACAAGACCTATGCATTTATCTTGCACGCGCTCATCCATTCATTGACATTTGAAAGTTGAGAAATTGCGTTTACCCTATCGGTCGATCAACACTTGACGATACGAAGTATTTTCTCTGGAAAATTAGCTACTGCATACGATTATGACTTTGAGGAGAAAATCATTGTCACAATAAATTCAATGCCATCTACGAACTAATATGAATTAATTGAAATAGTTAACGTTATTGTAGGCATATAAATTGATTGAAATCGGAAAACAAAATTCGTGATTTTCTAAAATTGTAATTCTAATTACGAGTCCTTGTACGGCATTCTCTGTATCACTTTCACGGACGCGAGTATCGTCTGAAAGCTCTAAAGCCCTTTTGCGCGTGTGTGTGCTTTTCAGAGCATTATGTTCACTTCAGCAGTGCGAGTGGCGCCGGCTGCAATAATATCGTCGTCCAGCCACTGCGACACGGCCACTTGAACGTCAATCTTGGCTTTCTGCAGATACGTCACAGGTTGGTATCCTCGTCTACTTTTATCTGTTTTTACATAATTTCCCGATGGCTGCGAGCGCTTCGCCGAAGAAGCGCGCAGTCGACGAAAAAGATTTATCGTCGCGCAAACGAGAGTAACACTGGGTCATGGATTTAGCTTGCACAATGCCTCGGTTTGTTTTCGGAGCATTATTTGCTCGCTCCTCTTAATAGTTCGTAATATTTATTATCTGCTTTATTATGATTCGGTAAAATTAGCTAGAGCTTTTTAAAAAATGGTCCATTGTCTGAAGTGGAGTAGTGTTGCGCAATAAAAATTTTAACGTTGCCAAGAAATTCTTTTCAAAAGAAATACACTTTAAATTCAACAAACGTACAATTGCTTTCGTATAAAAAAAAATGATAAAATTTCATAACTATGATTGTAGATACCACGTAGAGTTTACGGTGCCATGGAACACATGTGTAGTTCACCCGGAGGGAAATCCCTCGGCGCCAGCAATCCCCAGCGGCAAGGAAAATCCAAATTGCCGAGTCATCGCCTTCACACAAGACAGAGATGATCTCAGGTAAACAAACGAAACAAATGATTTTTCTCTACAAATGCAAATAAATTTAGATTTGAAAATTGTCAAAGTGAAAAACACAAAACTCATTCTTTTTTAGGCTAAAGGTCGAGCTGTTTGTGAGTACGGAGCGCTTCCTGAAGGAGGAGTTTCAGATAACATGCTGTGAGAAAGGAGCACCGCTGACAATCTTCATGAATGCCCGGGTCTTTGGCAAGGATCAGGGCACGCCTATCTTGCGCAACGGTATTCGCAGTGTCGCCATCGAGGATGACACTGAGAGGGATGAAGACGAGGAGGAGGACGAAGCCTCCGACTGACCCAGGCCCCTCGAAACGCCTATGTAGCGATTTAAACACGGTAGAGCCTAAGCATGTATATTTCACTTCGACGAGAGCGTAATACCCAGCACTATTTTGCCAACGAATAATGGAAAGGGTCCGTGCTCTCGACACGTCTATTTTTCATGTTTAATACTCGTCAACGATAGATTACGGATTAAAGTAGTTTAGTTTATCAATTCGTATATGCATTCACTTAAAATAGTAGAATTACTTTTTTTAAGTATTTTCTTTAGGAAATTCTGTAAAATTATAAGTTCTGGAATCATACTGATGAAGTACTTGTTAAAAAACATTTATTTAAAGCAATTATTTCACAAAAACACAGTCGTCCAGAAGGCATTTGAAGATGCTGTACTATTATCAGTCCACTATACATGGCATTTAATGTAAAAATGTTTGTTTTTACATGATTATTAATCACTCACCCATTCT
This sequence comes from Eurytoma adleriae, assembly GCA_900480045.1. Lineage (NCBI taxonomy): Eukaryota > Metazoa > Arthropoda > Insecta > Hymenoptera > Eurytomidae > Eurytoma > Eurytoma adleriae. The sequence goes on along the minus strand of UXGC01000616.1, from coordinate 15,988 downwards.
AAATTGTTGATCGAAAGTATTTACAAATATTTTTGTGAACATTTGGTGCTACATTGATTGTCACAGCATTTAAAAAATCTGTTATTATAAATCATTTAAAAAAACATTGTCTTAGACACCTTCTTAAATTCAGAGAGTTTTCATATAAGAAGTTAAATGTTTAGAGTTATTTAAATAAAAGGAAATGTTATACGTTTCTTATTTTTACATTCTATCATGATTTTATTTAAAAATGACAATTACATTTGAAAGAATTAAAATGTAACAAGTGTAAGTCTATATGAAGTAGTGGCCAACAATGATTATGTAAAAACATAATCAACAAATCAATTAAAACAGATAATTAAGAAGTAACTGCCCTAGTGAAAATAATGTAAAAATAAAAGCAATATATTATACTTATTTATTGCATTTGTTGAGAGATAAATGTTTAAAAAAGATGTACTCAACACAAGTGCTATAAATTTTTAAAAATTTCTAACAAGCATATATAAAGTAAATTGAAAAACTATTCTGAAATCTAATCATTTTTAGAATTTTATTAGAGCATTGCTAAATTTAAGCTAAATTTATAAATTTATATATTTTAACTGAAGTGTTAAAGACAAAACTAAAAATCTTTATTTTTTTATATATACTATAATGCTTTATTTGATATATACCTAAAAAACATTTAGAAACTTTAAAAAATTTTAACATAAACCCTTTTATCAAAATTAGAAAAATGCTTCGCAAAGCTGCCTAAAGTTTTTGGCGTATTGTTCAAGTGGAACATTTTATAAATAAATAACTTAGATTCATTAACATTCTAATATAGATCATTCGCTTTTACTATAAAATCGTAAAAAACTGTATTTACTGAACAAATGAGAATAAAAAGATGCAAATTAACATTTGTAATTACAAAATGTGTTCACATTTAAAAAGAACACTTGTCTTGTACTAACTCGAAACTTATAGGAATTGTAGGTGCTACTTTAGACAAAAAAATAATATATAAAAATTTTCCAAATACATATTTCTATAGAATACACATTTCTGAAGCTGAACTTTTAGATAAAAATTGAATTAACTGAAAATAGTCTTAAGTAATGTCCCTTAGGCGATAATCATTTCTGCCTTGAAAACGTAAAATAAAATTTCATAACTAATTGTTAAATAATACACTGTTCCATTTTCACAATTTCGGTTTAACTCAAGCGACCTAATCACAATTTCAAAGTAAAATTAAGAAAATAAATAGTTTAATATTAGTATAAAGGAATACAGTTTTAGTAATCAATAAAGTGATCATTATGAATCATATTAAAATGGACCTTAAACTTCTTCCATTGCAAAATTAATGTAGATGAAGATCGATTTTCTGAATATTCAGTAAATATAGATTAACACGTATTGTATCGATGAGAATTTTTCAACACATCGCGCTTGTACAAATAATGCAAAGGATGTATGTATTTTCTGAGAGAGTCAAATAAATTATATAATAAAATGCGAAAAAACCAACTAATTTCAAAGTGAAATGTAACTCTGGTATTTTTTTATTTACAGACTACGATTCAATCATAAAGCATTATCATTGGCTTTCGATAAAGTGATATATTTTTTAAAAATAAAAAAAAGTTCAGGAATATAAATCACATGCAGCGTTTGTAAACTTTGATTTATTACACTCTACACAAGTCTGGCTTGCCTTGGCAATAGTACTGTAGGTATTGTAGATAAAGGTCAGGTCAGGCAGCCTTTCTCAAAATAAAGGCAACATTTCAATATATAATCTATACATGATAAAAGAATATGTGTGAAAAGATTTCAAAGTATCCATCTTCATTTAAGTCATCGAACTAAGTTATTATTCAATAGTTTACATTGTTCTCCTGGAAATAATTGGCTTTATATTCAAAATAATTGTTTTGTTCAAATTATTTGTTGTGAAACACATTAATTTTAAATTTATAAAAAACATTACAACAAATTAAACCTAAAAAACAGTTACTTTGAAATCTTTACTGTGAGAATTCCAAAATACCTGTTAAGCTGTAAAAAATTTTATTCGCAGATGTAACGTTTGTGACTATAAGAAATGTATTTTTATTATGAAGTTTTACATCGAATACAATCGTAGGTACATCTACACAATGCAGTTTACCTGATGTACGATGCAACATGTATATCGTTGAGCTTACGAGCAATAATCGAGATTTCTTTATCCTCGCTGAAATTACAAAAAAAAAATAAAGGGTAAATGATTGATTAATAATGTTTCAAATTATTCATTTCTTTTTTCCACACTCCTTTGTCAGACTAGTCCTTGAAATATTATTATCGATATTTTCTAGTGTGCGAATGTGTGTATTTTATAATTTGTTAATAATGAAGGTAACCATGTGTAAGAAAAAAATTTATTATAATTTTCAGAATTACAAACAAATAACAAAGCAACAACGCAATAAGTTTATTACAATTAACTATTCTCTACAAAACTAAATAGTAATCTCATAATTCGGTTGTTATATCGCATTTTTTTCGGAACTATGACACTTTCGATAATATACAATTTTAGAACATTGGATACATCGTTAAAAGTATCAAAAATTTTCTTATCCAGTTCATTTTTCTTTCCGCACCGTAAAGCTCGATCATTTTTACAAACTAATACAAAAGCCGAAATATTAGGATTTTGATTAATTTTACTGCAATATATCTTTAAAAATATGATCTAAAAGTTTGTATAATACAATTGAAGTTCCAACTTCATCGAATTTTGAATTTTCACTCAAATGACTCAATAACGATATCAACACTGAAGTCCGCTCATCTTCGAGTCTTTTAATTTCACCGATTCACTGTTAAAAATGACTCCAAAACACATTTCCTCTGTTTCATTTGTGTAGTATACCCAATTTCTTCGTATTCCTACGTAGACAGTACACAAAACTTTATTTTACACACCTTTTTCAACGTAATGATCACTTTTCAATATTGGTTGATCTCAATTCACAAATCAATAGACCCGGAAATACATTTCTTGTATTAAAATTGCACAGTTCATTTAGTACACAAATTTTACACAACCATTTTTTGTGAATATTTTCATCGTAAAAGAAAGACATGAAACACGTGCGTAATTTCTTCGTAGATAATACACAAAACTTTGAGGCACACAAATTTTTCAACGATGCACTCTGCCTCTTTCTTAGTCATGACCGTCAGCACTTGAAGTTCATCTTCTTCATGGGTATGCCGGTGGGCCCGTCGACGAACTCGCAGATGTTGATGCCGAGCTTGGCGAGGGGGTGGCAGTTGCTCTTGGGGTTGCCCCAGCGTCCGGTGAAGCTCATCCAGCCGGGGCGGGCGTCGCGCTCGCGCGCCGACAGCAGCTCGAGCTTGCGCCAGGTGGGCCAGGCGGTGCCGAAGCCGCTCTCGTCGTAGAGCCGGGGCAGCCGGACGAAGCGGTGCTTGCCCGGGGCCGTCCACAGCCCGTGGGAGCCGCGCGCGCTGAACAGGATCGGGTGCGAGCCGTCCGACGTGTACACGCGCTCCGGGAAGATCGGCTTCTGGAAGATGCCCTTGCGGGTCTCCTGAGACTCGTACACGAAGGTGCCGCTGCGCGGCTCGTACCGGTAGAAGGCACCCGCGTCGTGCGCTGAGACGTACATGGCCAGCGGGTAGTCCTTGCCCTGGAAATTTCGGACTTTAAGTCGTTAATTGTCGATTTTAGGTAAATGAACGTTTGATTTTTTCGATAAAGTTGGAGAGTGTGATATGGTAGATTGTTGTTTTCTTGGGTTTCTTACGACATTCATTTATTATGATAATCATATCGTCACTCCTGACGAAGAAAAGCACATTTCAATTTTCTGACGAAGAAAAGCACATTTCGCGAATTCCCCGCGAAGAAAAGCAAAACAAAAATTTAGGGGCTTTATTAAAGCAAATAAAAGTAACTTTTTATACAAATTTTTACATAAAAATTTTCGATATCAACTTAAATAAATATAAATGAATGAATAAGAAAAATTATATTTCTGACGCACGTATCTTATATATTAAGTTCCGCATACCATAAGTTCATTTATCACACTTTCTTATTTTTTTAAGTGTTCACATCAAATTATTTACTTTTATCATCAGAATATTTATCATGTGACTATAAAAAATATATAATATGATTCAACAAATTAAATAATTTTTTTAAATGAATTGTTGATGGAAAATAAAAAAAACATTTTCTGTAAAGCAGTTACCTTGATTCCCTTAGACCATAGATAAAACATAGACGAGCTTCATTCCTTCCACCTATACCTTATTTGCTAGTAATTTATTACGTTTCTATACTGCACTTTAAACTTTTGAGAAAGAAAATTAACGAGCGAAGTCTTACAATTTCACAAACGAGCATTTCAAACGCTCGCGCAAAAATCGCGGCGTGAAACATTGTAATTACGTACGGCTGAAATTCAATGCATCTCATTATCGTAAAACGCGCCTTTTAAGACTGTAAAAAAGCCCCCATCGGAAACGAATCCTTTTAACAATCGCGCGGCGCGCCGCGTACTTTCGCCGCGCAAAAAGCCCCCGCGCTCCTTCCTGCGCCCCGCGTCGAAAGAGCAAAAAGAGGAAGAAAAAGAAGGAGAGGTGGAAGACCGAGGGCGTATATATCTACGCAAAAAAAAAGAAGAGCGAAGGAAGTGTCGACGCCGACGCCGAGGTCTGAAAAACACTCCAGACCGAGGGGGCGGCACCCCCTAAGCTCGCGACGCTTTTATCGAAAATTGCGACTGCGGGGGAAAGAAGCGGCCCACGACGGATCGATGGCGTTTCGAATGCCGACCTCGCTCCCGTCCGCGCCGTAATTATCAGGGAAAAAATGTTTGCCGACGCGCTCGAGCTTTGAGCTTTGAGTCGCGCAGCTTTGAGCGGTCCAGGGCTACTCGATATTCTTTGCCGCGCCGGCGACGGTAACGAGGTAGACGCGACGGCGCGGATCTCAAAGCCGATCGTTCGAAAGTTTAGAAGAGAAGTTCGCGCTTTCGCGCTGCAGTAGTTTCATTTTAAACTTTTGTAAGTTTTTTTTTTAGTTTACGGGGAAGGACGAAGCGCTGTGGAACACAATGTACATAATTGAACGTTTGGATATTGTCGGATCGACAAAGAAAATACTTGTTGAACAAAAAATTTTAGTCTAATGTTTAAAAATTTATAGTGACTTAAAAAAAAAAATACGTAATAAATGAAATTTCAAAATTTAAGGACATGTAATTTAAAGTCTACGAAAGAGGGAGATATTTATTTCTGAATTTTGCGATTTAGTTACTTGAATATTCTACAACAAATATACAACCACAATTTTCTTATACTAATGCCAATAATTTACAATCATCATCCTACGCGTGAAGCATATCATTTTAATTATTTTTATTTTTCATTAATATTTTCAAGAGTAAATGCGTGAATAAAGTAAATTTACGGGAATAAAACATTCATGCAGGGAATAAAATGCTACTTTTGTCCCTCCTTTCGGATCTACAAAGTGGCGTTTACAGAAGAGTCGTGAATAAAATCGATTTTACTTACTCAAATCCCCAAAAGTAAGCTACTTTACTTTCGAAAAAGTCTCACCTTAAAGTAAAGACTGACGTGCTCCCAGTCGCCCACGTGGCTGCCGTACTCCTTGAGCCTGCCCAGGCACATGCCGCCGATGCTGGGTATGGGCCAGCTGCCGAGGAAGCCGAGGTCGAGCACGCAGACGGCCTTGCCCTCGCTGAACGGGTAGAACATCCAGTAGGTGACATGGAAGTGGGGCTGCTGCTGCGCGGCGGCGGCGGCGCGCAGCTTCAGCCGGCGGCGCTTCGACGACCTGCTTTTGACCGCGGCGGCCTCGATCGCCGACACCTCCAGGATCCCCCGGCCCCGCGCCGCTCGGCCCGTCGCCACCAGCGACGGCTCCGCCGAGTACTCCCCGCTATCCAGGCTACCTGAATTGGTTTTTGCAGGGGGTCAGCTGATGCGCGACTCTGTTTCGCGCGATTACTGGAGAGCGGGCGGTCTACGCGCGTATTGATTGACTTTTTTTAGGAATGTGACTCGTTACGGGCTAATAGGGAGCTTTTTTTAATCTGATTTTCTTTACAGTATCAAACTTTAGTATCTTCAAGGTAATTATAGTAATTGTAGGGGGTTACTCATCGCGTGTAATATAAGTGTCACACTAATATCGTGAACTTAGACTATTTTTTAAGTAACAGACTTTTTCAAATGTAATTATAGAAAACCGAAAAATTTTAGTTCTCAAATAAAAAATTATTACTGATTACTAACAACTGAATTTAATATATTTTGAATCAGTGTTTTTTAACACAAAACCGCACATCTTATTTTTGTATTTTTGTAATCATTTTAATGAAACGTCACTGGAATAAAATTGCAATGAATAGCCCTACGGTTAATTTATATACTGCTCAGATATACGAGCAGTTTAAGAAAGTCTCTCGGGTCAAAGCGATGTACAGAGCTAGCAGTAAATTTCGACGTAAACTATGTATACGCGGGCGATTTCAAGGTGGTAAATTGAAATCGATAGCTGCACTTCGGTAGTAATTTCTAATATGGGACTCGCTACCGTAAGGTGATAAAACAGTCGTTTTGAGTTTAGCTTTAAACTAAGTAGACTTCCACTGCATCGATCATACGAAGTAATAAAATATTAAATAAAATTCACGCTTTAACTAATTTGCAGACTCTTATTATAAGATTTAAAGATCATAAATGTTGAGATAAAAAATTAATTCCTGACTTTTTCTTTCGTACACACTGTCTATTACGCAATTCACAAAGAAAGCTATATTACCTGGTACATTGTTAGTCTCGATGGGCGTAAAAGCGATCTCGTCGATCAACGCATTGGAAAGCTCAAGCTCGTCAACGTCATCGGACCCATCCGGCGCGCAGTTCTTCAGCAGAGCATAGATCGGTACGCTGCCGGCGGGTTTGCGCCCGTGCAGGAACGACGATCGATTCTGCAGCAGCAACTCTGTAACCACGACCACTCGGTTTCACCTCGCCCTTTATTCCTCTCTCTCTGTCTCTCTCTGTATTTCGCTTTGTCTCTCTCTCTCTGACTCTTGTCGACTCGTTTTCAAAACGAGGCTCGTTAAATGGAGAGCGCGACGACGACGGCGAAAGCCGAATATTCAGCACGCGATCGAGATGAGGCACGCGTGCTCGTCTGTGTGAGTGTGCACTCCAGGTGCTCGTTTATATATACGCGCGGGTGAGGAGCGCACGGAAAGCACAATTTCAGACGCGCGCCGGTCGCGATAAAGGTCTCGCGCGCGGCTGACCTGATTCTCCGCCCGGCGCGGTTTTGCGGGTCCCTCTCTCTCCGCAACCGAGTAATTGCCCGATTTATGCCGGGCGGACATACACACCACCTCCGAGTTTTAATTAATTCGCGACTAAGTTACGATCGGGTAATTGGACGGAGTCGCGGCGGAGGCGACTCGTTAATACCGATATTCTGGAAATCGGTTCATTGGGTCATGCTCCGCGGGGAACGAGTTTGGTTTTACCCGGAGTCGCGTTTCGCCCGACTATTAATATTGCAGTTCGTTAGTGCTTTAATTGATAAAATCGTATGGCTGTTTTCAGGCGACGCAGTTCAGACTTGTATTTATGAAGAAAGTTAATATAACGACTGCATTAAAAAGTTGGGACTTTTTTATTACCAATGCTTTTTTACCGTTAAAATATAAAAGATAAAGAAAAGTACCTTTTTTATTTCAATGAAGTACTGCAACAATACGAGAGATACAGTTACAAGGACTGATGATATTTCGAACGGTTTACCGATTAAAATTGTATTAAAAAAAAAGAAATCGTCGGCAGATACCGTTAAAACCTTCCTGGATGAAAAAATCCCGACGAAACATAAATAATCCTCTTATCAGGCGCGCGCGCGACAGAATCCGCGATCCCCCGTGAAAGCAGCTTTCCACGGCCTATCGGCCGGCTCTCAATTACCGGCGCGCGAATACAAAGCAATCAAGACATCAACCGGGGGGGACACTCGGTTTCCCGAAACGAACGATTCGATTTCTCCCATGCGGACTCCGCGAATAGGTCCCCGAAAAGGGTCATACGCGTTTCCCCGCGCGGCGAAGTGGCGCAGGCGTCGACGCACGCCTACCTAATTGCCCCGCGAGTTATACCTATCGCGACGCCGCGCACTTCCGCGGATTAGCTCGCGACGGCCGCCGGGGAGTCGATCGTTTCTTTCTCTCTTTCCTCGCCGCTTCTCGGGGAATGAGCGGGGAGCTTTTTTCCGAGCGAGCGGCTAAATTAGTCGGCTGGAAAATCAGTGGCGTCTCAATTATCGGGCATTGTAGAGAAGAAGTCGTCTCTTAATGAGGAGCGTATGTACGATGGTGAAGTGCTCGCTAAAACGGCTATAAGAGTATTTCACTCTTATTCTAATTCTAGAGTTAATTCATTATGAAAAGAGTCAAATTTAAAATTCACCTCAATGAAGGGAAATAATCACTTTACACTTTACGAGTAGAGTGACTTAATTTCACTCTGATAGTAAGATTTTCCTTTCTCTTTACTTTTGTATGATAAAATAATTTTACTTCACTCTTACAATCGAAGAAGTTAACGTTAACTAGACTAGACTCTAGATCCAGTAGAGAGAATTTCACTCTAGTCAATATAGAGTGTGCGCGCTAAAACGAAAAAATTATTGCCAATTTTTCGTGCAAATTTTGTACTTGTAGTATGAGATTCTTGAATGTTTGTTCTAGAAGCATCGGCGGTTATAAAATTGAAAAACATTCATGCGGAGTTGCTGTTTTCTTACACTTCAAGTGGAAACTAGATTTTAACCGGCAATGAAAATTAAATTTGCATATTCGTTTTCTTAGGCCTCACTCGGACTTCTTTTTTCTTCTCAAGAAGTGAAAATTCTAAATATAGCGTGCGCAACTTGCGAGATGCTTATCAATGATAAAAAAGGTAATGAATTAATTAATTCGGAGAAGTGATACACTAAGTTGGTCAAATGATTTACACGTCCATGATAGGAATACCTCATTTTTTGGACTTTCTTCAATAAGTAAAAATTAAAATTAAAATTGAATAAAAATGCCTCTCTTTTTGGTAGCACGCTTCCTATGCCAGTAAAGGACACTTAAGTTATTCTAACACCTGGCCAGTTCTAGTTCGCAAAAAAATGATTAAAAGCAGATACTTACGTAAACTTAAGCGAGTACGAAGGTAATCGTTGTCGGTTTGCATGTTTTCCAGAAATTCAGGTACCCCAAGGGGAAGGAAACGTTCTCCAGGTGCAAGCCAGACGAGTGGAGCCCAGTCGTGAATGAGTCCTTTCACTAGTAACATTTTAATCCCGTAAATATACATCTTTCTTATTTTTTTTCATTGTTATTGTAATAAATGACATACGCTTTTTTAACAATGTACAATTTTAATTTAAAAAGAATAAACTTTTTCTTAAATTCATAAGTAAATCGCAAATCGTCTTGCATTTATACAATTTTAATATTGAGTTGAAACTTTTTAATAAACTTGTTTAATTAGATTTCTTCGAATGTAAAGTTAATACTAATTAAAAGTGAAACATAAAAAATTGATATTCACCAGCCGTGTACATCTTAATAAACTAAATTACGATCCTCGAGGAGCATACATATTTTAAGTGACCTAATTTTCAATCGGCAGGCATGTAACCAAAATAAGGACGGAACATGCAAAACCAATGTATTAGATATCACCGGATGATACATAATACCTGCGGGCGATCGAATCATTGGTTTGACCCCCTTAATATCTAAAATTGGTGTTTTCATACCTCGCAGCTAAAAATGTTGAATAACGAAAAATGCCGTTAAATAAATATAAGAAAGTAAAATTTCGAGATAAAAAATTTACTCTTTTTATTATAAACATTTCGATATAATTAAAAAATTAACAGCAATACATTAATTTTTACCGCTTGTCACTGAAACAAATAATTGAATAAATATTTGAAAATTTAAATAAACAATGGATATAAATAATTGAAAATTTCTGACATAACATACAGTGCAAAAATCGTGTCTATTTTCTTCTCTTCTAAAAAATATAATAATCACGTTAAAAAAATAATTTCTCCGAAAGTTTAGGCTGATTTAATTAAAGCGTCGAGATAAAAAAAAAGCGAAACCATCAGATAAAGCAAACAAACGTTTGTCCAGCGGAGATTACGCGGCGGGTGCTTTTGGAAAGCGATCGCGCCGTCACTTTTCCCGAAAAAAAGGAGGACGCGCCGCGGTTATTAGAACAGTGTCGCTAAACGGCGCGATCGCCGAATAAAAATGCTTCACCGTTACTCGGCTCTCGGAGGCGGGCGCGTGACCGGTCGCTCCGGGCGCCGCATTGTTACACTTCTCTCCTTTTTTTTTTTACTATTTTCGCGCGCGATTCGCCGGCGGCCGTGAACTTGGCGACGCCCGTTGCATGGCCAATCGCCCGGTACGATCACCTGCTCGAAAGCCGTTGTTTTGACTTTGTATTTTACTTTGGTGCGTTTAAAAAAAAACATACATTTTTTTTCGTTTTTTTTTTGAAGAAGCGAGGGAGTTTGATAAGAATCGACGCGGGAAAGTTTCTTTGGTGCTGATGTTTGGGTGATAAATGAATTTTTCAAGGTGACCTCGATTTTTTTCCGATGGGTGACCTTGACTCATAATTTATTCTGGTCGGAGAGCCTCTTTGATTAGACTCGAGTGATTTTTTTTCACGAGTTAGAAGAATGTCGGGAATCGTGTTATTTATTTACATCTCAATTTTAATCCTGCCAGTAACGCGCCGAATTTAATAGCGTATAACTGTAATTTGATTATTTGAAATAATGAAATTACACAAAAATAGGCATTGAAAATTAAATAAAAATTGAATTATCATTTCGTTTCGAATGGTCCGCCGACAAATTTTTCGCTTCATTGCACAATCATAAATTTTAGTAGGGTAGTCTTTTTATCCCGCACAGTTTTTACGATTCATTCTAGGTCAATGAACTTCGGACTATGAAAATAAAAAAATTTCTTGGTCTAGTTTCTGTTCTGATCGCAGACCTTCTTTTCAATATTTAAGCCATTCTAATTATGCAAGTAAGGTTTGATTGATTTCATATATGTATACACACTATATATCCATAACAACAACATAAGATACCGCACCAGCTACAACTTATTTACTTATTTACTCGATATACTTTCGCAATGAAAAAAAAAGAAAATATTTTTTTAATCTTTTAGAAACCATCGGATGTGACGGAAAAAAACTTAAGTTTGCGGATGTTAATGTGTAACAGCCGCATTTTGTAACTGACTCATTGTTTACGTAATTGCCCTACTTTCTTCGCCAAAGAATATTACAGTTGTACCCATGAATTACATTAAACTTGAGACACTTATTAATCCTCCCGACCGCGCATTAATCACGAGCGATTCAATTATTCTCCATTTAGAAAATTAATGTAGTCTAAGAAATTTCAAATTTACCGCGCGCTCCGACGAAAAAAAACCAACTTGTTCGCTATGTGTGTCACTATTTCACTTGCCATTTACCACTTTCATTCACAAACATTAGCACAATTTGCAAATATCGTAAATAATAAATTATTATCGTTATGACTATTCAGCTGTTTCCTGAATTAAATAAATCGGCCTTTGTGCTGTGAATTTCAATGCACAGTATGAATATGCAGTAAAACAGTTTAGTCTCGCAGTTGATAAATATCCATTTACATTACATTAGTCTCGGTTTATTTTCCGAGATGTTACACTTTACGTAACACTTTAAGTTCCGTAAGATAATTACTTTAACCGGAGCATTGTTACAGCGCACAAGTATTTCATAAAAATTACGTAGAAATTTTTCTTTTTAAATTGTAGCAATTGAGGGCGCGTAAAAAGGTGAAAAATCTTATTCCAATTGTCAGCTAAATTTGACAGTACGAAAATACGTGAGAAAAAAATTTTAATTTTTATCGTTTAGGGGAACGTAAATTTCTGCACTGTAAATTGTTGATCGATCTACTGACCTCGGGTGTCTTCGGCCAAAGCGGTGCTGCCTGAGTGTACTAACATCGCCAAAAGGGCGAACATCATCAGCTGGCGCATCCTCCCACAGCCTCTCTTGAAGCATCTTGGACCGGTCTGCTCCACAACTGCCACTTATTAATCGTCCAATTTCATCTGGATCCCGTCATTCCGTTAACTTCAATTTCACTTATCAGCGAGGCTCCGAATTTCAGTCCTTTCGATGTTCCTTCTTTCATTTAACGAAAGGTACTCTTTACTTTCAAGTTCATCGTCGATTTTTTCAAACTTTAACGAAACTTCAGTAAAGTACAAATAAAATAATTAAAAAATCAGGTATACTTGTGTACTTTTTAATTTTTCACTTTATCATCTGTTTTATTAAAATCGTAATTTTTTTAAAATTGCATTGCATAGAATATATACGCATTGAATGAAAGTCTACAACATACAAAATTCCTCTTCACACATAAAAAAATTCACTTCCACGCAAACCAAATTCTACAAAATTCTTAAATTATCCATCGGTTACTTTATAAATAAAAAAAAGTGCGAAAACCCGAATTCCGCGTTGAGGCGGCGCAGCACGCGGAAGTAAACAAAGGTGCGCGCGCGCCTGTATAGCGGCGACGTGGGACGAGGCGAGTCGAGGCCCGGAGTCGGACTGCCGGGCCCCGGGGTCTCGGGCCGGCCGCGAGGGGCCCAGTTTTCCTCGCGCCTCTCCCGCCTCCTGCTCGCTCGCTCGTACCACATACAGGAACACACGTGCGCGCTCGCCGGCTCAAGAAAGTGCACCGCCACTGCACAACATCCCATGTGTCCGCCGTACGTGCCTACGTGATAGTTTCTACGTAAGCACGTGCTTGTATGTGTGCGCGTGATTTTTTGATTGATTGCTCTCAAAACGTGGAAGAGTGAATTAAACCACTCGAAGCGAGTGATAACTGAGCCCATCGAGCTTAGAGTGGCTCAGTTTTTTCTGAAAATGAGTGATTTTTTTAATTTTTCACTCGTCTACAGTATGAGAGTGTGCGCGTGTGATTTTTTAATTGATGTGTGTGTGTGTTATTTTTTGATTGTGTGAGCGCCTGTATGATTTCTTTTATTGATTGTGTGTATGTTTGTGTGTGCGTGTGATTTTTTTCATTGATTGTGTGTGTGTGAGTGAAATAACTTACTGGATTTTTTGAGTACTCTGCATGGTGTTAAGCTCGAATTTTCCGGATAGATTCTGCATGTAGCACACGAATGTCAGTGATCAAATGATGCTAATATGTCAAAATGCAACTAACGAGGTATGTGATGTGCGGTGAAAAATTAGCGAGGAGTTATCTCGCCGTTTGTGAAATACCGACTGACCTAAAAAATAACCGCACGGGTAAAATTGAGTAAAAGTTCGTTGAATTTAACAAAAGGAAATTGAATGATGGAAATTGATTTTACTTTATCGGCATATTTTTTTCAAAATAAATACATATCGTTTTGATGCAAGGACGATAATCACATTGTTTACGAACTTTCGAAGAAATTGTTCTCGTTCGATATAGGTACGCACTCCTCGTTTTCCGATGATCAAACAAAACTCGGTGCGCGATGCAATTAGAGTCGGGAAAATTTCGTAATTTTTGAACAATTTTGAAAATTAAAAAAAAATTACAAAAGATGAGGAGAAAGTGAGTCTAAAATTCCTTACTCCCGTAATAATTCAATAAAAGTGGGAACCCTATAGCGATTTTATCGTCCATTCCATTTAACGCATTCCGTAGAGCACACACGCGTCGCGTAATTATATGGGAGGCAAAATATTGAACTATTGTCAGTTTACCGTCCATTGTTCGAATCGAAAGTTTAACGCGGGTTAGTAAATGTTTGGCGCTCGATCGTTAATTATCGTTCCAAGCGCCGTGACACATTTCGCCATATAAATTACGACGGCGCTTCTGCACTCTTTGACCTTTGTGAAAGGGATGAAAAAAAAAATCTTTTTGTAAACTTTCCGTAAGAAAGTCCCGATAAATTATCCACGAATGCGGCCGCAAAGGCATTCACGAAAATAAGTAGGGCGAGCCAAAATTGTTTGGATACACGTGCACACCTTTCTTCGCTGTTTTGGGCTTACTGAGAAATTTGATTGCCAAATAGTGAAACGTTACTCTTTCCTAATGAAACGTCGACCTGTTTTATTCCGTCGTGAGCGGAATTACTAGACCTTCTTGAGAATCAAATCTGAATTAAATCGGTAGTAATAGTTCAATTAAATAAATTATTACTTCCTTCAATTTTCTATGTAATAAAGTGCAAATTGGCTTAGATACAAAGAAGGTTTAATACGCAATAGAAAGGAGCGCGTAAAGTAGTCGATAGTAAAATAGAAATAATTGAGTCGGTGAGAAAAGTTCGCAGGGTTCTTCGCACCTTCCTTATGCACGTCAAGCACGAATACATTTCCTAGTGCATCCGCACTGCATTTTACTGGATGCGGAACTTCTTATATAATTAATTATCTTAGTAAGCTCTTAATCTCGTCTATGCAATATAATTACGTCGTGCATCTACTTTGTTTTATTAATTCAATTGAAGTTTCTGGATAATAAGGAAACATTAAAATTGTACTGTATAGCAGGTGTTATACAGGTATTATACCTACATAAATCATTTTTTTTAAATAAAAAATTAAGTACTTCTTAAAAAGTTGTATAAAATATGTAAAAATTGAATTTGAGTGGACGAATTAACTATTTGTAATACAATTTTTCAAAAAATGAAAGAGTTTAAATCGAAGTACTAGTATTTATTTATCCAATAAACTATAAGCAATAAAAATTGATTGAAAAATTTCTTGGTAACTTGACAATTTATGAATGTCAAATTTTGCTTAATTGCATATTTATTAGCAGTGAAATAACAATTTTATTAATTTCAATAAACATTTATTTATTTATGAAACAAATTCATTGATATTTTTATATACAGTAGTTTACAATTACAACGAATGTGTATTACATAAAATATAATAAAAGTAATCAAAATCAATTTAGTAATTCTATACTTAATTAAACGTAATAGTTAGTGATTTTTCGGAAAAATTAAGTATAAATAGCTCGGGTCACTTTTCTTTCTCAAGTTTAATCATCTTTCGTCCACTAAATTGCTCTATTAGCATCCAATCAAACTAACAACTCAAGCAACGCGTAATAATAACAAGAACCGCGCCATTAACTCTCGGAGCAGCGTACCAAATCTAAAATCCGCTTCCGGAAAAAAAAAGAAGATCCACCAAACCAGTTTACCAAAGAGACGCATCCCCTCCGACGTGCGCAGCTTTATTAGCCGCGTCCTTTAACGAGAGAAACTCGCCGCGGACAATCGGGGATATCGGCCGCGGGCATCTCGAGGCGGCGCGCGTACACCCGAGGGGGGGGGACCCTAATTGGGGCCGATTGCATAAAGGAAAACACTCGTTAATTCACCGCGGCGCTCATCGCCGTCCCTTTTCTCCGGCGCGAATCCGGAAGTGGCGCGCCGCCGGTGCTTTCCATTTCGCGTGCGCCGGTGCCCGATTCCGCGCGCGCAATTGTCGCTAATGCGTGCGCGCGCTAAAAATCCTCTCGTGCCGCGCCGCCGGGGGTATGATTTGATGCTTTGACGCTAATTCGATTTTAAGAGGTTTCAGGAACTTGCTGCTTGGCTGAGTGCCGCGCAAGAGGCGAGAGCGAGGTTCAAAGGGGAAATTTGTTTTTGCTTTTTATTTTCGAAAATTTGCGATATATCTACATGCATAGATCGGATTTTGCTGAAAATACTTATTACCATCTCTCTAAATTTAATTCAGTGATAGTTGCGCAACTGATCCGAAAAAAGTGTATATACACTGAAAAATTAGTGACTAT